>PVKS010040615.1:0-16520 GCA_004027875.1 Aplodontia rufa
TGGTTCGACCCCACATCTTTGCGCATGTTAGGCAAGCATCATAACTGCTGATCCACTGTTCCAGCCCTGTAGGGTCTCTCTTACAGTTTTGAACAATACCTTGGCTGAGATAAAGCTTTTTAGGTTGATGGCATCCCTCTCATTAATTTTTTTTAAAGAGAAGGACCATGAGAGAGAGAAAGAGATAATCAATTTTTTATTTAGTTTTTCATAAACTTTCATTGCTCCAACAGTTTGTTGTGTACCGGCGCTGGGGTTCAAGCCTGTGTACTTGAACATGCCAGGCAAACGCCATAACCACCAAGCCACCACTCCAGCCTCCTACCCATTAATTCTTCTTTTAAAAAAAAAAGACACATTTATTCAGTGTCATGATCAGACTATTACATTTAGCAATTAACAGCATGGGTACAAAAAAAAAAGAAGTCTACATTAAAACCCTTTGTTGGACTGCTTTACACTTTCCACAGAACAGAAACTAAAATAACCTGTTATACAATTAGTCACAAATATGATCCTCGTGGTTTTTTTGTCCATACACATGAGTGTTGTCTAAACCATGTCTTCTTTGTAGCATCTAGGCCCTGCCACCACTGTACTTAGCTGAGTTCACAAATCTGTTGTAACCTGTAGCTTCCCTGTCACTTCTCTGACTCTCATCTCCTGCTAAACTTTGTTTCTTGGCAGTATTAAAACCTTCTGCCATTGCCCTAGCTGCTGCTGCTGCTGCTGCTGGAACTGCCATAGCCACCTGGATTTTGTGGTTTGGCAAAGTATTGGCCTCCACCACCATAAGGTCCAGAGCTTCTGCCTCCAAAGTTTCCACCCTTCATGGGTCCAAAATTTGATGACTGATTGCTGTAATTGCCAAAATCATTGTAGCTTCCATCACCTCCAAAATTGCTTCCACTACCACCTCCAAAGCTGCTTCCACCTCCTCTGTTGTTGGCAGCTGTCATAGCTGCCACTCCTGCCATAGCCACCGCCCTGGTTTTCATAACCATGTTCACCACTTCCATAGCCTCTGCTTCCTCCAGAGTAACCAGGGCCATCTCCTCCACAACCACCATCATTACCAAATCCATTATAGCCATCCCCAGTGCCACCATATCCACCACCACCACAGCTGCCACCAAAGCCACCACAACCACTGACGTTTCCTGCACGACCAAAATTGTCATTTCCACCAAAACCACCTCCATGACCACCATCAAAGTTTTCAGAACCACTTCAACCTCTTTGGCTAGATGAAGCACTAGCCATCTCTTGCTTTGATAGGGCTTTCCTCACTTCACAGTTGTGGCAATTTACAGTGTGGTATTTCTGAATGACAATCTTATCCACAGAATCTTGGTCATCAAAAGTCACAAAAGCAAAACCCCTCTTCTTTCCACTGCTTCTGTCGGTCATGATTTCAATAACTTTGATTTTCCCATATTGTTCAAAATAACCTCGTAGGTAATGTTCTTTGGTATCTTCTTTGATGCCACCGACAAAGATCTTTTTCACAGTTAAATGGGCCCCTGGTCTTTGAGAATCTTCTCTTGAGACGGCTCTCTTTGGTTCCACAACTCTTCCATCCACCTTGTGTGGCCTTGCATTCATGGCTGCATCCACTTCCTCCACAGTGGCATAAGTGACAAACCCAAAGCACCTGGAGTGCTTGGTGTTTGGGTCCCTCATTACCACACAGTGGGTGAGTGTTCCCCGTTGCTCAAAATGACTTCTCAGACTCTCATCAGTTCTTTTAAAGCTCAGCCCGCCAATGAATAGCTTCTGCAGCTGTTCGGGCTCTTTAGGGGACTCTGATTTAGACATGACAGCGGTGGGAAGAGAGACTTAAGGATGCTTTCTCTGAGGCGTCCACAGGCAGAAAGGACCACCCATTAATTCTTGATTTTAATTCTTTCACTTTGCGAGTCTTGTTGAGAAAGTCATTGCAAACTCTCATATGATGGAATGTTGCTTTTCTAGTAGTTGTATGGTAGCTGGCTTAATTCCTAGTTCCTTGATCAATTTTGATTTGATCTTTGTGCAACGTGAGAGATAAGAATATAATTTCAACTTCCTGCACTAGGCTGTCCAAATCATCCAGCAACATTTGTTGAATAGGCTGTCTCCCCTTCATGTTATATTTTGATCCCCTTTGTCAAAGATCAGATGTTAAAGATTTGTGGGTTTGTTTCAGAGTCTTCTATTCTATTCCATTGGTCTTCTCTTCTATTTTGATACCAGTACTATGCTGTTTTTCTGCTACAACTCTATAGTATAAATTTAGATCTGGAAATGTGAAACCACCTGTTTTGGCTTCCTTGCTTAGTAACATTTTGGCTGTTCTGGATTTTTTGTTGTTCCAAATGAATTTGACAATTGCTTTTTCTATATCTGTACAGAATGTCATTGAAATCTTTGATGGGAATTGCTTTGAATCTGTATAGTGCTTTTAGCAGAATAACCATTTTAATTATATTAATTCTGCCTAATGAAGAACATGGAACATCTTTACATTAGGTCTTATTCAATTTTTTTATTCAGTGTTTGATAATTTTCCTTGTAGAAATGTTTTACTTCCCTTGTTAGATTAATTCCCAAGTATTTTTATTCTTTTTAGGATATTGTGAATGGAACTAAGTTCCTGATTTCTTCTTCTGTCCTATTATTATTAGCATAAAGGAAAGCTATTAATTTATGAGTGTTGATCTTTTTCCTGCTACTTTGATAAATCTGTTAATAAGTTCAAGCATGATTTTCCAAGATAGTGAACTGCAGGAAGGCTGCTTCTTGTTTGGCTCCACAAGGGGATGAAAATACTCCATGACAGCTCCACTGCTGCATGGTGCATTTAGGGGGAAATCATCACTGGAGCACACGATTAGTTAGGGGGAGTTTTTGGAAGATCAGAGATTTGGGTGCAGCAAGTGGAAAAGAGGGATTGTGTCCATCCCACCTGGGTCACAGCAGCTGCAAATGCCTTTGATCCTAACCAGCAAGGGAGTGGGGGAGCTGCCGAATCATAATATGTGATCTAATCTGACTCAGAGAAGCTGAGTTCTGTAAGGAACTGTGCATTGGGGCCAACTAGTGACACACCTACTTCACCTCCAGTGTCTAAGGTGAGAACACTTTCTCTCAGCTGCCTGCAAGTAGGCCAATCAAGAGTCATTTTGAACACTGTCCTGTAGGAGAGAGTCAGTAAATCTGAGCAGGCTACTCCACAGTTCTGCTAAGAGCCAACCATGGTTCAGAGGCTGAAGTTGGAAGAGGTTGCATGGGATGAGCCCAGACTTCACTTAGCTCAGGGGGATTCAGGTTAGTGGAATGCAGGGGAGCCTAGCTCAGCCCTGTCCACCCCCAGCCCCAGCCAGAAGGCTCATGTGATAAGCTATGGTGGGAAAGAAGCGCTTGAGAGACCACAGTCTGACCACAGTCTGAGCACAGAAAAGCGGAGGGACTGTGCTTGTGGCTAGCAGAGGGAGCATTGCTCTCCATTCAACCCCTTGTGACTATAATCTGGGGGAAGTCACCTGAGTTTCAGATCCCCATGGAGCCTGGCAAAGCCAGCCCTTAGGGCTTTCATTAACCTGATCTCTTCAGGGTAGTCTGCACCAAGAAAGCCCAAGAGACTGAGCTAGATGGCCAGTCCTCCTCTTGAGATCACATAATTCCAGACTGAGAGGCCCTGCTAATGAAATTCAGGTGGACAGTGAACATCTGCTCCTAACATGTAGAGAGAAAACTTCAGTGAACACAGTTCCACTTTTTCATGAAGAATCTATTTCGTATTATTTCCAGGTTTTGACATGCATTTGAGTGTCATTTGTACAAGTTGATTGGTTCATGGACATATAAACATACTATCTGGGTTTATTTTTTCCATTTTTGTTTTGTTATTTGTTTTGTTTTGGTTTTTGTCAATTTTTTCACTTTTTTCCTGTTTTTCCCTCTTTTCTCTTTTTCCCTTTTCCATTCTTCTTTCTATATGCTTTCATTCCTGAAAATATTCTTCAGTGTAAATGTTTATCCTTCTCCTGATGCTGAGGGTTGGGATTTTGCTCAGTATATTTAGTATTTGAATTGTATTGTGCTCCAGTTGCAAAGTTTTTCTCTACTTGCTTCTACCCTTCCTTCTGGTATCATCCAAATTCTATTACTATCTCCTTTACTTTTCCTCTACTTTGATATTTCTATCTCTTTTCCCTCTTTTTTTTCCCAGAAATTCCTTCACCTCCTCTACTTTCTCTCTATTCACACTCAGCTATTAGAAGCTCTTCTCTAACTTCTTTTATATTTCCTTCTCTCTCGGGCATCTGTAAGCTTATCACCTCTTAGCTCTAATTAGTTTATACAGTGCGACCCTCCATCAATGCTGTGAAGCCATTACCATTGTGAATGCCAAATTCAATATCTATTGTGTGCTTTGAAGCCTGACGTAGGTGATAGTTGAGCAATATTGTTACTGAAAGTAATTGCTAACACTATAATTTGTATCAGAGTTGGAATTTAATATTATAATAGATATAGTTGGTACTATATAACCAAATTAATACTCATTATTATAGGCATTGGTTGTTCATGTTGATGGTCTCCCATTAGCTCAGGAGGAGCTGCAAATCTAAAGGGAGACTAATACTTCAAAGGTTAGAGATTTAGCTGCTGAACTTAACTTTCCTGACAATACCTCAACCTGAGTAAGAGATACGGCAAAACCCCCAATCCAGCAGCAAGGACCAAAAGAGGAACAACCAGAAAGAGATATCAGACCACACCCTGGTACAGACCCACATGTCAAATACAGAGAAAATCCTCAGAACAAATAAGGCAATCACTCACTACAGCTCATACACAAAATAAGAAAAAAAAAGAAAGAAACTTCTTCAGTTTAAGGAGCAAGAAGAAATATATGCCTGGACCCTAGCCCATGGCCATGAGCCCAGGACTCTGGCCCCATCCCAGCAAACATACAATAGGACATACAATAGGCATCATCAAATGAGAAGCTTACTGAGATGCATCATATTCAAAATGTACAACAGGGAAATCAAGAAAAGAATATTAAAAGCTGCAAGAGAGAAATGCCAAATCACATTCAGAGGCAAACCAATAAGGATCACATCTGACTTTTAAGCTCAGACTCTAGTAGCAAGATCAGGAAGGAGATTTTTCAACATCTGACTGACCACAACCTGCAGCCAAGAACACTATACCCAGCAAAACTCAGCTTCAGATTTGATGGGGAAATAAATATATTTCAAATAAGATCAAACTTGTAGCATTCATGAACAGAAAACCAGCATTACAAAGAATCCTCAAAGATAAACTCCAGATAGAAGAACAAGCAAACAATCCTCAAAACCCATCAACAGAGGAAATTAAATAATAAACAATCAAGACAGCACAGAACTTACTAATAAAATACAATACTATGAGCCACAACCACATAACTATTCTAACACTAAACGTGAATGGTCTCAATGCACCAATCAAAAGACACAAATGAGCAGAGTGGACAAAAAACAAAATCCAACATTATGTTGCTTACAGGAGACTCACCAAAGGCAGACACAGATTGAAGATAAAAGGTTGGGGGATTGGGATAACCTACCATGCTTATGGCCCAAAAAAGCAAGCCAGTGTTGCAATATATCTGACAAAGTAGTTTTTGACCGAAAATTAGTCAAAAGAGACAAAGAAGGCCACTACATCTTAGTTCAGTGAACACTTCATCAAGAAGATGTAATCATAGTTAACATTTATGCACCAAAATCCTATGCTCCCAAATATATGTTTAAAAAATTTCTCCATGACATTAAACCACTTATAGATCTGAACACAATAATATTGGGAGACTTTAATACACTTTTATCACCAATAGATAGATCATCAAAACAAAAAGTCAACAAAGAAGTCTCCAGCCTAAACGCCACTATAAATCAAATGGACCTAACAGGTATCTACACAATATTCCTTCCAAAAATACACGAGTTTACCATGTTTTCAGCAGTGCATGGATCCTTTTCCAAAACAGATCATACATTAGTCTACAAAGGTGGGCACTAAACTTGATATACAAGCAAATGCAACAAGCTTCATATACTCCAATGTATCTTATCAGACAAGGGTATGATCCTAACAATTAATAGCAAGAAAAATAACAGAAAGTACATAAACATATGGAGATTGAATAGTACCCTTTTAAATGAAGAATTGACCAAAGAGGAATTGAGAGCAGAAATCAAGAAACTATTGGAAATGAATGAAAATAAAAGCACAATATATCATAACCTCTGGGACAATATGAAAACATTTTTAAGAGGTAAATTTACAGCACTGAGTGCCTTCATCAAAAATCAGGAGAGAGCCCAAATAAATAAACTTGTGATACACCTGAAATCTTTACAAAAAGAAGAAAAATCCAATCCCAAATCCAGTGGAAGATAGGAAATAACCAAGATCAGAGCCAAAATCAATGAAATTGAGAATAAAAACAATACATAGAATCAATGAAACAAAAAGTTAGTTCTTTGAAAAAAAAAACAAATAAAATTGAGAGCCCTGTATCCATGAATGAAATGAAGCAAATCAACAAAATCAGAAACAAAAATGAAGACATCACCACTAAGTCATCTGAAGTTCACAGGATTATCAGAAACTATTTTGAAAGACTATATTCCTCAAAGTTGGAGAATCTGGAGGACATGGACAAATACCTAGCCAAATTCAATATTCCCAAACTGATGCTAGAAGATATTGAACAGCTCAACAGACCAACATCAGGTTGCAGAATTGAAATAGCAATCAAAGACCTTCCAAAAAACAAAAGCCCAGGACCTGACAGCTTCTTAACTGAGTTCTACCAGGCCTTTACAGAAAAATTAACCCTTCTCCTTAGTAAGCAATCCCATTAAATTCAAAGGGACAGAACTCTCCCAAACACTCTTTATGAGAAATCCAATACCCTGATACCAAACCCAACAAAGACTCATCAAGAAAAGAAAACTATAGACCAATATCCCTAATGAACATAGATACAAAAATCCTTAACAAAATCCTGAGAAACCACACCCAAAAACATATCAAAAAGATAGTACATCTAGTACATCACAATTGAGTGAGCTTCATTCCAGGCATGCAAGAGTATTTCAACAAATGCAAATCAATAAATGTAACTTGTCAATCAAACAGAATTAAAGACAAAAACCATATGATCATCTCAATGGATGCAAAAAGGGCCTTTGACAAAATCCAGCACCCCTTTATGCTCAAAACTCTTGAGAAAATATAAATCAAAGGAATTTACTTTAATTTTGTCAAGGCCATTTATGACAAACCTGCAGCCAATATTAAACTTAATGGAGAAAAACTGAAAGCATTCCCACTAAACTTGGGGAAAAGACAAGGCTGTCACTCTTGCCAATCTTACTCAATTTAGTCCTTGATATCTTAGTCAGAGTAATCAGACAAAAGAAGGAAATCAAAGGGATTTGAATAGGAAAAGAGGAAGTTAAGCAATCTCTATTTGTTGATGAAATGATCTTATACATAGAAGATCCAAAAAAACTCTATTAGAAGCCTTCTAGAGCTTATAAATGAATTCAGCAAGGTGGCAGGATACTAGATCAACACCCATAAATAAATAGCCTTTTATACTCCAACATCAATTCTGCCGAAGAAGAAATCAAGAAATCTCTCCCATTCACAATAACTTCAAAAAGAATAAAATACTTGGTAATTAATCTAACAAAGGATATAAAGGATATCTACAATGAAAACTATTGAACATTTGAAACTGAAGAAGACCTGAGAAAGTGAAAAGACATCCCATGTTCTTGGTTAGGTAGAATCAATACAGTTAATATGGTCATTCTGCTGAAATCACCATATAGATTCAACACCACAATCCCCATTAAGATACCAACATCATTCTTCACAGATATAGAAAAATCAATTCTCAAATTCAGATTAGCCAAAGCACTACTTAGGGGGGAAAAAAGGAGGAATCACAAATCCTGACCTGAAATTATGCTGTAGAACTGTAGTAGCAAACAGGATGGTATTGGTATCATAATAGGAAAGAAAACCAATGGATTAGAATATAAGATATTGAAACTCAAACACAAGTCTTTAGCCATCTGATATTCAACAAAGGCGGTAAAAATATAGTTTGAGTGAAAGACAGCCTAGCCTGTTCAACAAATGGTGCTGGACACACTGTACAGCGATATGCAGACAATTGAAATTAGTTCCATCTCTCATCCTGCACAAAAAATCAAATAGAAATGGATCAAAGAACTAGGAATTAAACCAGCAGCCATACAATTATTAGAAAAAAAAGGATAAACATTCCACCATATTGGTGTAGGCTCCTTCTTTCTTAATAAGACTCCTGTAGCAGAAGAATTTAAACCAAGAATTAATGAGTTGGATGCCATTAAACTGAAACACTCCTGCATAGCTAATGAATTAGTCATGAATGCCAAGAGGGAACCTACAGAGCAGAAGAAAATCATGGCCCATTCTACCCTTCCAACAGGGGGGCCAATATCCAGAATATACAAAGCACTCAGAAAAGTTAACACCAAAACACAAACACTCCAATCAATAAATGGACTATGGAGAGAGCAAGATGGCGATCTGAAGAGAGGCAGCTTCCCCAGTGTCTCTGTTCATTTCCAGTATTTTGAGGTGTGTTTGGGGGATTAGCATCTTGAAACCCCAGTCCTAATTTGCTCAGTGGATTTGAGTAGCAGAGACTTGGGAGAAACGAGTGGACTTTTTTTTTTCTGTCCAGGCTGGGATACAGCGCGGGGCCACCATTGTTTACATTCTGCCCAGGAGTGGGGGAGGAACCTAGCAGCCAGCAAACACATTGCCACGGAAGAGCCACTGCACCTTAAAGATAACGCTATTCCAGAGTCACTCCCTGTGCTTACACTCCATCTGGAGGCAAGATCAGTGTCTGGAAGCTGCCTACAGACAAACCTACTGAAGCAGGCTGCCGGGCGGAGGCAGCTGGGGCAGCTGCAGCGGGCACATAAGCCGAGCCTCCAGCTTTAAAGCCCTAAGAGTCTCCCACTCTCCCTGACTGGGGCAGCACTCTTTGGGACTGCAAAGCAGGCTCTTAAAGCTGCATCTGGAGTTGGCCACAGACCACAGGCTGAATCGGGAAGAGAAGGCTTGGGACAGTCCCTGATTCCACTTGGTGTAGGGGCTTTGGGTCAGTGGAGTAAAGGGGAATTTTGCTCAGCACTAGCCACCCACAACCCAGTTAGAAGGACCACATTTCAAGTTAAGCCCACTGACTCTCTTGCCCCAGCTCTAACATCGCAGGAGTCTGTGTTAGCAATCACCAGCAGATGGAGCATTGAAAACATAAGACTTCTGACTTATGATCCCCTGAGAGTCCTGAGTGACCCTGCCCCTGTTACCCAGATGGACAGTGAACAACTCCTCCCAAAGGGATCAGAGACACTCTTACTGACTATACTTCCAAGTTTTTATTATTAAGAATTTTTTGTTTTTCAACCCCTTTTGTTGTTGTTGTTGTTGTTGCTTTCATGTTCTAGATGTGTACTAATGCAATAACTGAAAAAGTTTACTGCTTTATCAATATATAAAAATACTAGCTGTTTTTGTTTCTCTGCCCTTTTAATTTCTGAGGGCGGCTATCTCCCCTCTCTTCCAATTTTTTTTTCTTTTTTCTTTCTTCTTTGAAGGAAAAAAATAATATTTTTCCTTTTTTGATTACCTGTTTTTAGGATTCTTTTTTTTCTTTTTCTCTATTTATTGTCTCTCTAATTCTCTTTTATGTATCCTGTCTATCCTTGTCCTCATTCTTGAGAAGAAGGATTCTGGTCAGTGCATATAGTATTTGAAATATATTGTGCCTGACAAGCATAATTCACAAAGGAGAACTTCTTCCCTCAAATGATCACCCAAATCTTAGTAATAACTCTTTTATCCTTCGTATATCAGGCCACAGCTATCCTAGCTTCCCTTCGTATCCATATTTTCTTTTCTTTTTTCTTTTATTTTAAATTTAGTTTTTAAAAAAAAAAAGTCTTTTCTTTCCCGTTTTTTTTATTTTTAGCAATTTCTTTTTCTTTCTACAGCAAATCCTTTACCTCCTCCACTTTCTCACTGTCCACAATTGGTCTATATAATCTCCTCTGTAAATGTCACGTGCATTACCCTCCTTCTCTGACTCCCAATTAGTTAACTCTCTTCAACCCCCCACTATTAAGGCTGCAAAATGATTACTGCTGTGATTGTCAATCTGAATAACACTCTTTTGTTCTTGAAATCTGACATATGTGATAGTTGACTAGTGTCACCAAAAATATTATCACTACCACTAGTTGCATAGGCTGAATTCAAAAGTCTATTATACTCTGTTCTAAATAACTAGTTTACTACTGTTTATTTTAAGCTTTGGTTGTACATATTGATAATTTTATATTAGCGGATGTTGTGTTAGAAATCTGTAAGGGTAAATAACAGTTCACAGCAAAGGGGGAAAACTTCTGAAATCAACTTTCCTGACAAAACCCCATTTCAAGTAAGGGACTGGACAGATTTCCCAATCCAACAGCTTAGTCCTTAAGGGAGGGGACAGGAAAAAGAACCACCAAGTCTTGTATTGCTTCCACAAAGGGTTCACCAGTCAAATAAGCGAGAACAATTTTTTCAGACATGGGAAATCAAACTCGAAGAGGTTCTCATCAATCCCATAACTCCCCTGGTAAGGGAACTATGGCCAGGGACAGGGATGAAAATCTAGATCAATATATCAATGAGCTGATAACAAAAAGGAACAGTGAATTAAAAGAAGAGATAATGAAGGGAATAGGTGAGAAAACTCAAGAGTTGAGAAACTCTATCATTAAAAAAATCAATTATCTCAAAAAGGAAGTATCAGATCTAAAATCTGCAGTTAATGAAACGAAAGGGACCATGCAAGAATTTAATAATAGACTAACTTCAGTAGAAAATAGAACCTCTGCTATTGAAGAAAGAAATCCGACAATGAAGACAGGTTGATCGAGCTAGAGCTCACCGACATCAAAAAAGATAAACAACTAAGAGAACACGACCAGAATTTTTTAAATGTCTGGGATGAAATGAGAAGAAACAATCTGAGAGTAATTGGGATACAGGAAGAAACTGAGACACGCATCAATGGTATGAGGAATATTCTCAAAGAAATTGTGAATGAAAACTTTTCTCATATAAAAATAGAATCAGACATGCTCATCCAGGAAGCTTACAGGACATCCAATAGGCCTAAACAAAAGAGAAACTCACCAAGACACATCATACTCAAAATGTACAACAGGGATACCAAAGAAACTATATTAAAAGCAGCAAGGGAGAAATGCCAAATCACATTCAGAGGCAAACCAATAAGAATTGTCTGTGACTTTTCAACCCAGACTCTGGAGGCAGTAAGATCTTGAAATGATATCTTTCAACATCTGAATGACCACAGCATGCAGCCAAGAATTCTATACACAGCAAAACTCAGCTTCAAATTTGATGAAGAAATAAAAACTTTTCATGATAAAACAAAATTGTCAGCATTCATAAACAGAAACCCCATCCTACAAAGAATTCTCAAGGAAACACTCCAGACAGAAGAACAAGTAATTGATACCCCAAAACCACAAACTGAAGAAATTCAGTAAAATTATCACCCATCAATAACTTACCAAGGCAACCACAGGACTAGCTAAATAAGACACAATGACTGTGAACCAGTTACACACTTCTATTTTAACACTGAATGTAAATGGTCTAAATGCACCACTCAAAAGACACAGACTTGCAGATTGGATCAAAAAACAAAATCTAACCGTATGCTGCTTACAAGAAACTCACCTAACAGGCAATGACATCCACAGATTAAGAGTGAAAGGATGGGAAAAAATCTACCATACTTACGGCCCAAGAAAACAAGCAGGTGTCGCTATACTTATATCCAACAAAGTTAATTTTAAACATAAATCAATCAGAAGAGATAAAGAAAGCCACTACTTAGTACTAAAGAAAACCCTTCAACAGGAAGAAATAACCATAGTTAATATTTACTCTCCAAGCAACAGTGCACCCAACTATGTGAATAAATCACTTCACGACATCAGACCACTCATGGACCTCAACACAATAATACTGGGAGATTTCAAAACTCCGCTGTCACCATTAGACATATCATCAAAACAAAAAATCAATAAAGAAATCACCAGCCTAAATAACTCCATAAATCAAATGGACTTAATAGACATATATACCATCCCAAGTTAGCTGAATACACCTTCTTCTCTGCAGCACATGGATCCTTTTCCAAAATAGATCATTTTCTGGTTCATAAAGACAATCTCAGCAAATATAAAAAAGTAGATATTATCCCATGTGTCCTCTCAAACCACAAGGCCATGACCCTAGCAGTCAACAGTAAAAATCATAACAGAAAACACACATATTCATGGAGATTGAATAATACTCTATTAAATGAAGAATGGGTCCAAGAAGACATGAGAGAAGTAATCCAAAAATTCTTGGAAGAGAATGAAAATGGAGACACAACATATCAAAACCATGAAACATATCGAATGCATGAAAGTATTCCTAAGGGGAAAATTTATAGCACTCAGTGCCCACATTAAAAATGAAGAGAGATCCCAAATAAATAAGCTTATGCTCCATCTCAAAACACTTCAAAAGGAAGAACACTCTAACCCCAAAGCCAGCAGAAGATAGGAAATAATCAAGATCAGAGCTGAAATCAATGAAATTGAGAACAAAAAAAAACAATAAAAAGAATTGATGAAACAAAAAGGTGGTACTTTGAAAAAGTAAACAAGATAGACCCCTAGTGATTCTAACTAAAAGTAGGAGGGAAATGAAGCAAATCAATGAAAAGGGAATGATCATCACTGACCACATGGAAATCCAACAAATTATAAGATTATATTTTGAAAACCTATACTCCTCCAAATTTGATAATTTGGAAGAAATGGATAAATTTCTTGACACACACAACATCTCTAAATTGACACAGGATGATAATGAATTCCTAAACAGCCCAATCACAGGTACTGAAATCCATATTGCAATTAAAATTCTACCAAAGAAGAAAAGCTCAGGACCTGATGGCTTCCCCACTGATTTTTACCACACTTTTGAGGAGGAACTAACACCTCTTCTTATTATTTCAAGAAATTGAAAAGGAGAGAAATCTCCCATCCACTTTTTATGAAGCAACCATAACTCTGATACCAAAACCCAAGAAGGATACATCAAAAGAAAATTACAGACCAATATCCCTGATGAACTCGGATGCAAAAATCCTTAATAAAGTCCTAGCAAACTGTATTCAAAAACTTATCAAGAAGATAATCTATCATGATCAAGTGGGGTTCATCCCAGGTATGCAGGGCTGGCTTAACATATGCAAAACAATTAACGTAATTCACCACTTAAACAGAGTCAAGGGCAAAAATCATATGATCATCTCAATGGATGAAGAAAAAGCCTTTGATAAAATCCAGCACCCTTTTTTGCTCAAAACTCTAGAGAAGATAGAGGTCAAAGGAACATTTCTGAACTATGTAAAGGCTATATATGCTAAATCCTCTGCTGGTATAATACTAAATGGAGAAAAGCTGAAAGCATTTCCACTAAAATTGGGAACAAGACAAGGCTGTCTGCTCTCATCACTTTTATTCAATATTGTTATTGAGACCCTAGCTGGAGCAATTAGGCAAGAAAAAGAAATAAAAGGGATAAAAATAGGAAGAAAGAAAGTCAAACTCTCCCTTTTTGCTGATGACATGATCCTATATCTGGAAGATCCAAAAAACTCCATCAGTAAGCTGCTTGAACTTATACACAGATTTAGCAAAGTGGCAGGATACAAGATCAACACACATAGCTTTCCTATACACTAATAAAAATAAGACTGATGAAGAAATCAGGAAATCAGGCCCACTCACAATATCTTTGAAAAAAATAAAATATTTGGGAATTAACCTTATAAGGGAAATCAAAGATCTCTACAATGAAAATTATCTGTCATTGAAGAATGAAATCCAAGATGACCTAAGAAGATGGAAAGATGTCCCATGCTCTTTGTTAGGCAGAATTAATATAATAAAAATGACCATTTAAAAATGGCCATTCTACCAAAAACTCTATATAGATTTCATGCAATCCCTATTAAGATACCTATGTCATTCTTTACAGACATAGAAAAAGCAATTCTCAAATTCATTTTGAGCAGTAAGAAACCTAGAATTGCCAAAATATTACTAAGCAAGAAAGACAATGCAGCAGTTTTGCCATACCAGATCTAAAACTATACTATAGCGCTGTAGTAACAAAGACAGCATGGTATTGGTATCAAGACAGGAAAGAAGATCAATCAAATGGAATAGAAGACCCTGAAACAAACCCTCAAATCTTTAAACATCTGATTTTTGACAAAGGTGGACAAAATATTACATGGAGGAGAGACAGCCTTTTCAACAAATGGTTCTGGACAAACTGGTCAGCCACTTACAGAGAGTTGAAATGTCAAATTTCTTTATCCTTGCATGAGAATCAAATCAAAATGGATCAAGGAGCTAGGAATTAAACCAGCTACCTTGCAACTTATGGAAGACAAATTAGGTCCAACACTTCAGCATTTGGGAGTAGGCAAAGACTTTCTCAACATGTCTCCTAAAGTTAAGGAAGTAAAGTCAAAAATCAGTGATTGTCCGCATAAGAAGAAACCAGGAAATCTCTCCCATTCACCATCACTTCCAAAAGAATGAAATACTTGAAATACTTGGGCATTAACCTTACAAAGGCTATTAAAGACCTATTCAAAGAAAATTATCAAACACTAAAAAAATAAATTACAGAAGACCTGAGTAGATGGAAAACATTCCATGCTCATGGTTAGGCAGAATCAATATAATAAAAATGGTCATTCTACCCAAAGCCCTTTACAGATTCAATGCAATCCCCATCAAGATACCTATGGCATTTTTCAGAGATATAGATAAAGCAATTCTCAAGTTCATATGGAATAACAGGAGACCCAGACTAGCCAAAACACTACTCTATAGAAAGGAAGAAATAGGGGGTATCTCAATCCCTGACCTGAAATTATACTACAGAGTCATAGTAGCAAAAACAGCATGGTATTGGTATCAAAACAGAACCGAAGACCAGTGGAGCTGAATAGAAGATCCTGAGACAAACCCCCATATCCTTAACTATTTGATATTTGATAAAGGGGGCAAAAGTATAGTGTGGAAGAAAGATAGCCTGTTCAACAAATGGTGTTGGACAAACTGGACAGCCAAGTGTAGACAACTGAAGCTGGATCCTTATCTTTCGCCCTGCACAAAAATTAAATCAAAATGGATCAAAGACCTGGATATTAAGCCTACAACTTTAAATTTACTAGAAAAAGAAGCAGGGTCAACACTACAGCTTATAGGAGTCAGCAGCTACTTCCTTAACAAAACTCCTATGGCGCATACTGTAAAATCAAGAATAAATGAATGGGATGCAATTAAACTAAAAAGTTTCTGCACAGCTAAAGATCTAGTCAAGAGCATCAAGAGAGAACCTACAGAATGGGAGAAAACTTTTGCCTGCTACACCTCGGACAGAGGGCTAATATCCAGAATATATAGGGAACTAAAGAAACTAACGTTCAAACTCACAAATAATCCAATCAATAAATGGGCTAAAGAACTCAAAAGGAACTCCTCTCCAGTGGAAGTCCAGAAAGCCCACAAATATATGAGAAAATGCTCTACATCATTAGCTATGAGGGAAATGCAAATCAAAACTTCAGTGAGATACCACCTCACTCCTGTTAGAGTGGCAAAAATGAAGAATACAAACAACGACAGATGCTGGAGGGGCTGTGGGAAAAGAGGAACACTGTTACACTGCTGGTGGGACTGCAAACTGGTTCAGTCACTATGGAAAGCAGTATGGAGAATCCTCAAAAAATTAAAGATGGAACCACCTTACGACCCAGCTATCCCACTCCTGGGAATTTTCCCAAAAGACTTAGAATCAGCACATTATAGTGATGTGGCTTCATCAATGTTTTTAGCGGCTCAATTTACTATAGCTATGTTGGAGTCTGACCTTCATTCTATTTCTTCAGCTGCCCTAGAGTGACCTTGTGACAATTATTGGGGTCTGACCTTCACCTCCATTTCATCAGCCGCCCTAGAGTGATCTTATGACTATTTGCATAAGCTCATTCTGGAAGGGCTGCTAGGTCGTGCTTTGTTAAAGATTAGGGTGGGTTAAAATGTTTTAACGACAGGTTACTCCCTAGTTTTTGTCTGCACCCTAGTTTTTTTGTCTGTACTGAAATCTACATAACACCTGGCAACTCCCTTAGAAGGATTATTGATTCCTTGGCTGTCTCCCCTCCTCCTCTATAAAAACCCGTGTGCCTTAAGAATAAACGGATTCTGAGCTGCCATCAGCTGCGTGTGGTTGCCTCGTTT
>PVKS010040616.1:0-16525 GCA_004027875.1 Aplodontia rufa
GAAGAAATCAGGAAATCTCTCCCATTCACCATCTCCTCCAAAAAAAATAAAATACTTGGGCATCAACCTTACAAAAAATATTACAACGAAAACTATCAAACACTAAAAAAAGAAATTGCAGAAAATCTGAGTAAATGGGGAAAATTCCATGTTCATGGTTAGGCAGAATCAATATAATCAAAATGGTCATTCTACCCAAAGCCCTATACAGATTAATGCAATCCCCATCAAGATACCAATATCATTCTTCACGGATATAGAAAAAGCAATTCTCAAGTTCATATGGAATAATAGAAGACCCAGATTAGCCAAAACATTACTCAGCAAGAAGGAAGAAGCAAGGAGTATCTCAATTCCTGACCTGAAATTATGCTACAGGGACATAGTAACAAAAACAGCATGGTATTGGTATCAAAACAGAACTGAAGAACAATGGAATAGAATAGAGGATTCTGAGATGAACCCCCATACCTTTAACTATCTGATATTTGATAAAGTGGGCAAAAACATAGTGTGGAAGGAAGAAAGCCTGTTCAACAAATGATGTTGGACAGCCATTTGTAGACAACTGAAATTAGATCCTTACCTTTCACCCTGCACAAAAATTAAATCAAAATGGTTCAAAGATCTGCATTTAAGCCAGCAACTTTAAATTTACTTGAAAAGGAAGTAGGATCAACACTAGAGGACATAGGGGTCGGCCTTCCTTAACAAAACTCCCATGGCACAAGCATTAAAGTCAGGAATAAACAAATGGGATGCAATTAAACTGAAAAGCTTTTGCACAGCTAAAGAATTAGTCAGGAGTGTCAAGAGAGATCCTACAGAATGGAAGAAAATCTTTGCCTCCTACACCTTGGTCAGAGGGCTAATATCCAGAATATACAAAAAACTGAACACCAAAATCACAAATAATCCAATCAATAAATGGGCTATTGATTTAAAAAGAAACTTCTCAGTGGAGGAAGTCCAAAAAGTCCTCAAATATATGAGAAAATGCTCTACATCATTAGCAATAAGAAATGCAAATCAAAACTTCACTGAGATTCCACCTCACTCCTGTTAGAGTGGCAAAAATGAAGAATACTAACAACAGATGCTGGAGGAGCTATGGGAAAAGAGGAACACTGTCACATTGCTGGTGGGATTGCAAACTGATTCAGCCACTCTGGAAAGCAGTGTGGAGACTCCTCAAAAAATTAGGGCTGAAACCACCTTTTGACCCAGCTATCCCACTTCTGGGTATTTTCCCAAAAGAATTAGAATCAGCATATTATAGAGATACAGCTTCATCAGTGTTTATAGCAGCTCAGTTTAGCTAGATTACGGAACCAAACCAGATGCCCCTCACTAGACGAGTGGATTCAAAAGCTTTGGTACGTATATACAGTGGAATACTACTCGGCTATTAGAGAAAATAATATTGTGGCTTTTGCAGCCAAATGGATGGAGATGGAAAAAATTATGCTGAGTGAAGTATCCTAATCTCAGAGACTTAAGGACTGAATGTTTTCTCTCATTTGTGGAAGCTAGATTACAATCGGAAACAGTATGATAGACGGCTAAGCTAATAAAAACCTCAACATGTATGAATTTTTACACAAGCAAGGGGAACCTGGCCTGGCCTAGGATGCTGGGAGACGTAGGGAGGGGGGAGGGAACAGGAAGGATATCAAGGAGACTGGAGGGAGGGAGTATGTGGGAAATCAACTCAGAGGGAAACCTCCGACCTCTGTGAGAAGTAAATTTAACACAGGGGTTAATTGGGGAAGAAATGGAACCATCGGGAACTCAAGGGAGGAAACCATGGAATGGCATTAGCCTTCGCTTGCTATGTGAATATACATTTGTTCTTGATTGTTTGATAATGATTCCCCCTTAATTGTTAGTCCATATTCAACTAATAAAAAAATTTATTTAAAAAATTAAAGCAATAAAAGAATAACTTAAAGTCCTAGAGATTCCAAATAAACAATAAAGAGAGTAGTGGGAAATAAGAGTCATTATGAGTACTTGGTAAGAGTATAAACTTTACTTTTAAAATGTATAATTCAATGGGTCAGAATATTCCTGAAGTTGTACATTGGTGATCACTCACTCTCTAATTTCTTTAAACCAAAAAGAAATGCCATACCCATAAGCAGTTACTCCAATTCCTCCTCACCCTACCTTTTTCTATCTTTATGGACTTGCCTGTTCTGATCATTTCATGTAAGTGGAATCATTCAGTATGTAGTCTTTTATGTCTGTCTTCTTTCACCTAGTATAATGTTTTCAGGTTTCATCCATATCATAGCCTGATCAGAACTTTATTGTTTTAGGACTAAATAATATTTGATTATATGAATATACCACATTCTGCCTCTCTGTTCATCAGCAAATGGGTATTTGGGTTGTTTTCACTTTGGGGATATTATGAATAATGCTGCTCTAAGCATTTGTGTAGACATTTTTTGTGTGAGCTTAAGTTTCCAGTTCCCTTAGGTATGAACTTGGGAGTGGAATTGCTGGGTCATATAATAATTTTTTGTTTTAAGTTTTTGAAGAACTGTTCAACTCTTTTCAGAGTTTTCGCACCATGTTAGATTCCCTCCAGAAATGAATGAGGATCTTAATTTCTCTACATCTTTACTCATCATTTTTATTATAGCCAGCCTAGTAAGTATAAAGTGATAGCTTATTGTGGTTTTGATTTGCATTTGCCTAGTAGCAAATGATATTCAACATCTTGAATTGTGCTTGCCTATTTGTCCATTAAATATTTTCTAAGCTCCTTTCCTATGCCAGGAAAACACAGATGAATGTAAGAAGACTTCCCTGCCCTGAGAACTTAGCCTCAAGGAGGAGATGAATGAGCCAGGAAAACAGTCATCCTAGCTGCTTTCTTTTTTTATAGAGCTTGAGATAAAATTGCAATCCATATTACAAATGTATTACTTGTATAAATTAGAATGCACTTCACACTGTATTTTGATGTCTTAAAATGCAGAATTTAGGTGAAGACTGTGGCTATAATAATTTAAAATGCAAGTTAATAAGTTACCATTGATTGTATTTATAACTGGACATTTCTTAAATGTGGTAACATCAGCTTAAAAGTCGTTTTTTTGAAATGCTTATCTGTGTGTACAGAGTATATTTAGAGTTATATGACTCTTCTCCCTCACCTCCTCCAGGTTTATTATACTATGCAGGACATGGTTATGAAAACTTTGGGAACAGCTTTATGGTCCCTGTAGATGCTCCAAATCCATACAGGTCTGAAAATTGTCTGTGTGTACAAAATATACTCAAATTGATGCAAGAAAAAGAAACTGGACTCAATGTGTTCTTGTTGGATATGTGTAGGAAAAGGTAAAATTTCTAATCTTTTATTATCAACCTTGACAAATTAAACATCAAGCAAACCTGTGAGAAGCCAAGAACCATTTGAATTTGTGAATTTTTTATTGTAAATTGAAACTGAAAGAAGAAAACTAGAGGAAAATTTATTTTCTCTATATCAAACTATTTTGACTCTGTTCCTATTTGTCATAGAACAAAAGTGAAGAACTCAAAGGCATGGTCAACATGCTACAGAGTCAGCTCTCCAGAAAGCCTGTACATGTTTCTCACAGTCACTCCAGTTACTCCTGCAGGAATTAAAAAAGCCACATGCATAGAGTTAGGGCACACCACTAGTCAACCCTGGATCTGCAGGTGCTGGAAGGATAGCTGACGCAGATACTCGAAGGTTTGGGTCCCCTTTGTCTGCCACCTCATCACTAAGGAACAGAATCAATGATTATTCTTCCCAGAATTACTGGTTTTCACTTGCTCAGCATTTACCAATCAAAATCCAGTGCCAGAGTTCAAACACACCTCCTGTCTTAACCACTCCTAATGTATTGTTCTAGAGACCTAGATTATTTTTAGTAAATAAGTAGCTAACCAGATGAAGGCATTGAGATCTGTAATTTTAAGTAATGTATACTAAAATTATATTTTTTTAATTTTATTATTTATGTTCTTTGAAGAATGCTGTTTAATTTTCATATTTTTATCTGACTCTCTCCTTTCCTCCTTTTAAATAGAAATGATTATGATGATACCATTCCAATCTTGGATGCACTAAAAGTCACTGCCAATATTGTGTTTGGATATGCGACGTAAGAAAATTTTATGTTTATGTTGAGATTCCTTCCTTTTTCTTTTGATTGTGATCAGAGGTCTGGATGTGTCTATAGATACATCTATGCATCAGCTTGCCTCCTTGATGTTCTTGTTACAAAGTTTTAAATACTTGACATCAGTACCTAATGTCTTGGTGACTTAGCACTAAGCACCAGTTCATCTAGTTCCTGCTTAAAGATAACTTTAGTTAGGGATGTCTTGTAGGGGAAGCTCAGCAAGAATGGGGCTCATCATTGTGCGTGGACACACCAGGTAGCAAGTGTTTGCTTCCTTAAAATTTCTTTTTTTAATTTTGTTTTTAATGGACATTGACACATTACAGTTGTATGTATTTATGGAATACAAAGTGGAATGAGTGATCATGCTGATTAATACGTCATCACCTCAGATACTTTTTTATTCTACTGTCTAACAGAAGCAGTTTGCTCTGGGACACTCATCTCCCATTCCTCGCGCTTCCCAGCCTCCAGCAGCCACCATTCTGCTTCTGCTTCTGTGTATTTAATTTGTGTACCTGCACATAAATAAGAATGTGGCGCTCTGTGCCTGGTTTATTCTACTTCTTTTTCTTGGTGTTTTTAAGGTGTCAAGGAGCAGAAGCTTTTGAGATCCAGCATTCTGGATTGGCAAATGGAATCTTCATGAAATTTCTAAAAGATAGATTATTAGAAGACAAAAAAATTACCGTGTTACTGGATGAAGTTGCAGAAGGTAATATTTAAAGAAAGCAAACTTAGGAAAACAGGAGGTGGAGATACACCTACTAGGGTGCCTGTAAAAAATAAGAAAATCAGAAGCCATGGGTGTAAATTCAGACGCAGTTGTTTATTGGGATTCGCTGCTCCCGGGCCAAATTCATCTGCACCACCATAATGAGGGTGAACATGGGAAGCGATGGTGGGCAGGAGAAATGGCGTGCAGGGAAAGTGGTGCTGGACCTCAGCTGGGCAGCTGGTTTTATAGGTTTAGGGAAATGAGAGAAGTTGATGGGGTTGCCCTTCAGAGATTGGCTGGTAGATCCATCAGTCTGTTGAAGCTTGTCTGCCAGTGTCTTGATTGGCTGTTCTTTTTGAGGGCAAACTGCCCAATGCCCTGCCAGCTGCTAGGGGCCAAACTAACAGTGTCCTGTTTGGTGATTATTTCACTCTTGCTGGCACCTTGTGGCATTTGTCTGACAAAGCGTTTTCTGACGTAACGCTCATCAGTGCTCCTGCTAATTCCTTCCTTCTTTCCATGCTGACTTCGCTGCCACCTGTGCGGCATCGCTTAGCTGACTCCAGGCACAGCAGTAAAATAAAGAAGTTTCAGTCCTCAGAACCGTTCCTCATGTCTGTGCCCAGTGCCTTGACGCTGCCCACTCTACTTGCTCTACAAAAGAGGGTAAAAGTCCAGTGAGCAGTGTCCTGTAGAGACAGGAGAGAGAGAACCTTACGGAAATATTGACACCTGATGGAAAAAGCCAAGTTCATTCTTTAATTGGTGAACTTAGTATGTTTTTTTAAAGAGAGGAGGAGAGTAAGAGAGAGAGAAAGAATCAATTTTTTATTTAGTTTTTCATCTGGTTTTTGTTGCTCCAACACTTAGTTGTGTATGTGGTGCTGGAGTTTAAAACGTGGTCCTCACACGTGCCCAGCAAACATGATACTGCTGTGAGCCACTGCTCCAGCCCAACTTTTAAAAATTTTTAAAGGGGATTAGGGATGTAGCTCAGAACAGAATATTCTTGGGTTCAATCCCCAGAATCATGAATGAATGAGTATTTTAACTATTTTAAAACTTAAAAAGCACCAAGCACATCCATATATGATATTTACCAACTTTCCATGGCAACAAATAGTATCTTAGTATATACTGTGAACGTATTTGAATTTCTTATAAACTCCTTAGGAAAGTTTTACTTTTTGCTGATCTTTTTCAGTCCTGCCTCCTTAATTAAAATTGCCAGTTTCAAGTATGTACAAGTGAAACAAAATGTGAAATAAGTTGTTCGTTGTTATAACTATAACCCCAGAATTTAATTTTTATACTATTCAGTACAGCCTTATTCAGTGGATTGAAATGGCAAAATGAATGCTCCTAACCTAGTTTATCTTGGCTTTCAGGTATCTGAAAATGATCTTGATATTTAAACTCCAAGATCTGCTAGAAATAAACACTTGTTTAGTCTGGTGTGGTGGCACACATCTGTAATCCCAGTGACTGGGGAGGCTGAGGCAGGACAGTGCCAGGTTTGAGGCCAGTCTTAGCAACTTTGTGATACCCTGATTCAAAATAAATCAGGCTGGGGGGTATAACTCAGTGGTAGAGCACTTGCCTGGCTGATCCCCAGAACTGCAGAAACAAAACAGAACAAAGGTTTATTGAATTAGTAGGTTAAGTATTTTTGTAATATAAGTACCCACAGACACCTCTGAGAATATATATTGTGAATGGCTGTGCAGCATGAATCGAGGACCTTGATAGAGACCTACGTCTGATTATGTTTCCGCCTTCTCTTTCCAGCTGCCTTCCATAACTGTCATTCCAGATACCTTTATCGTTCCTTCAGCTTCTTTTTTGTTTTGATGATTGTTTTTTCTGTTTGTTTGTTTTCTTGCTTATGTGGCTGGCGGTGGGGGGATGTTGCTGGCGATTGAACCCAAGGCCTCACATATGCCAAGCAAACAACGCTATCTCTGAGCCACATCCCCAGTCCTTAGTTTCATTCGTATATAGTTTTATTGAGTTTTCATATGTTTCTAAAAAGTATATATATTTTTATTTAGGTTGCGTTTAGTGTTATAAAAGATACCATATAATATGTAGTCTTTTGGGACTTGACAAATTTCTTTCAATTAATATTCTGTTGATAAGATTGATCAATATTGTTGCATGACTATAGTTCATTCATTGTGACTGCTACGTAAAAATTCCACTGAGTAAAACACTAGTTTTTCAGCACTTTCCTATTG
Organism: Aplodontia rufa; assembly: GCA_004027875.1. Classification (NCBI taxonomy): domain Eukaryota; kingdom Metazoa; phylum Chordata; class Mammalia; order Rodentia; family Aplodontiidae; genus Aplodontia; species Aplodontia rufa. Next base: position 7,125 of record PVKS010040616.1, read on the forward strand.
ACAAGCGTTTTGAGTTTCCTGCATTTTGCTGCCGTGAGTAGTGCTGTAGCACATTCTTCCACATATCTTCCGCGTGCCTGCAAGAGTTTCTTTGGGGTATAAACTTAGGATTTAGAGTTGCTGGATCATGGTGTATGCCAAAAGAGACATCAAATTATCCTAGCTGCTTTTTTATTTATTTATTTTTGGTGCCAGTAATTGAACCCAGGGGCTCTTAACCTCTGAACCACGTCCCCAGCCCTATTTATTTATTATTTTGGAACAGGGTGTTGCTAAGTTGCTGAGGCTGACTGAATTTAGATCCTCCTGCATGGCTGCTTTTTTACAAAAAATAATTTCAGGTCTTCGGAACCAGTCCAATATTTTTGTGTATTTGCTTACTGCTACATCCCTGGCACATAGTAGGTGCTCAGTAAGCATATGTTGAGTCAGTGGATTATATTGAGAATGTAACCTAATTGTAAGAGAGTTCTTGGCCTAAATGATTAAAACATAACAAAAGAATTGGTGGCTTTAAGAATAACATTTGCTTTCTTATCTTTTAGATATGGGTAAGTGTCATCTTACCAAAGGCAAACAGGCTCTAGAGATCCGAAGCAGTTTGTCTGAGAAGAGAGCACTCACTGATCCAATTCAGGGCACGGCTCACTCTGCAGAATCTCTAGTACGCAATCTACAGTGGGCCAAGGCTCATGGTATGGCAAAGTGTTTCTTGTGAAATTGTTCTATCATAAACTTACTTTAAATTATTAACTTTTTTCTTCTAACTAAATACATTTCTTCCCAATCTTGTAGTGAAAATTTTTAGCATAGTAGTAAAATTCAAATGTTTCAATTATAGCTATTGTACTTATTTATTTAATGTTAAAGATAAAATTTTTAGCCCATCATTTTTACCACTGGTAAAGTTTAACTGATGATGTTTAATTCTTCTGTTTTTAAAATGTGTTAATTTGTTATTTGTCTAGTATGTCATAGTCTTCAGCTTCTCTTATACTGTGACTATTGAAGTATGCAGTTGTCAAGCCAGGTCTGGGTTCTGACCTGGCTTCTACCACCTGATGAACTTGTGCTCGATAACGTGAGGGTGAAAAATAGTCTTCTGCTGTATAGGGTTGCTGAGAGAGCAGGTCCCCCTGTGGCCTCCCGCATGGTTTGTGAATTACTGCCATTCTCTCAGTGTCATGTGGATGTTGGGGTGATGAAAGGGAAAAGTTGAAATAAAAATCTCATCTGTAGCTTAATTACCTTTTGGTAATTCTGTGTGATACAGTGAAAAAAATGTTGTAATTATTAACTGAAATAATGAATTTAGATTTTTCTCTTGAGTCCCAAATATTCTATGAATCTCTTACTATAGATAAATGAGAAATAATTGTAGTTATTGAACTCCTATAAAGTATATTTCTTTTCATAGTAGTTTTCTCTAAGACATATTTTTGGTAAATTAACATATTAGAGAACATTAAAAGGTAAAGTGCTACAAATATATTATCTTGACATTCCAGATAATCACATAGTAGTTGAAACTGGATGTCTTTTCTGCAAAATAAGTCTGAGCAACAACAAAATTAACAGTGGTAAAGATCAATAGAAAATAAAACCTTTTCCAGAAAAGACTAAAACTAAAAAGTCAGGTAAAGGTATTTGTAACAAATTTAGTAAGTAGATAGGTTTTTTAATAATAAAGAGCTCAGTGGTGGAGTGGTGGCTCAGCAGTTAAGGACCTTGCCTGGCATGCACAAGGACATGAGTTTGAACCCCAGCACCACCTACACAACAAAGTGTCCTAGCAATGAAAGCCACATGAAAAACTAAATAAAATTGATTCTTTCTCTCACTGTGCCTCTCTCTCTTAAAAATAATAATAATAATAATAATAAAGAGCTCATATAAAATGGTAAGAGAAGGCAGTGCACTGGTCCATGCCTGTAATCTCAGCAACTTGGAAGGCTGAGGCAGGAGGATCCCAAGTTCAAGACCAGCCTAGGCAACTTAGCTAGACCCTGTGTCCAGTGTTCTCCCTGGTAGAGCATTGCCTAGCATGTATGAGGCCCTGAGTTCCATCCAGAGAAAAAAAAGTCACCATGAAGATTGAGACATCACTGAAAATATATCTACAGTTGTATGTATACTTTTGATTACCACTAAGAAAATCATATATGCAGATGGACAGGAACTATAGTAAAAGATTTGATATGTTTAGCCTATCAGATATCAAATTTTGTGTGTTTGGGGCTGGAGAGGTGACCCAGCAGTAGAGTGTTTGCCTGGCATGCATGAGGACCCGGGTTTGAACCCCAGCACCACATACACAACTGTCAGGAAAAAGAAAACAGATGAAAAAATAAATAAAATTGATTCTCTTTCTCTCTCTCTTTTAAATAAATAAATAAATAAAAATTTTGTGTATTTGAATAATATTTGTTGTATATTTTTAAACAAAAGAAAAGGCTCTAATCATATTCTAGCCCAAACAGGACATTAGCTATTTTATTAGAAAACTTACCAGGTATTCTTTATAAGTTGTCCCTGTTATTCTTTTTCAGAACTCCCAGAAAGTATGTGTCTTAATTTTCAATGTGGTGTTCAGATTCAACTAGGATTTGCAGCTGAGTTTTCCAATGTAATGATAATCTATACAAGCATAGTACACAAACCACCTGAGATAATAACGTGTGATGCGTATGTTACTGATTTCCCACTTGTAAGTCTCTACTTTTTTCTTTTATTAAAATCAGTCATATTAAGGCAGACACAATGGCACATATCTGTAATCCCAGCAGTTTAGGAGGCTGAAGCAGGAGGATCATAAGTTCAAAGCCAGTTTCAGCAATTTAGCAAGGCACTGCAGTAAGCAACTTAGCAAGACCCTGTCTCAAAATTTTAAAAAAATAGAAAGGGCTGGGAATGTTAGTCAATGATTAAGCTCCCCTGGGTTCAGTGCCTGGTTAAAAAAAAAAGATATTATCTGGGCATAGTGATACATACATGTAATCCCAGTACCTCCAGAGGCTGAGGCAGGATAGGAGGATCACAAGTTCAAGAGCATCCTTGGCAGTTTAATGAGACAAGTCAAAACCCTGTCTGAAAAATAAAAAGGGCTTGAGATGTGTCTCAGTGGTAAGAGCATCCCTAGGTTCAAACCCCAGTTCTGGGAAAATTAAAAAAAAAAAAATCAGTGATGTTAAAGACTGAACTTTTGAGCTGGGGATGTAGCTCAGTAATGTGAGGCTTTGGGCTTGATACTCAGCATGCACACACACACATACACACACACAAAAAAAAAAACTCCTAAAGTCTAAACTTTTAAAAAAAGTTAATGGTAAATATAAAAATATAAGGGAAATATATTTACTTATTTGTAGTTTAGTAACATTGATCATAATATTTATTATTATGCCAAAATACCTTAAATTTGAACAACTTAAAAATGTTTAAAGTTCACTCAGGAAGGATATCTTTCTCATATCCTAAATAGGATGTCAAATATAAAAGGGTAAAATATTTACTTATACACACACACATACACAGCATTAGGGTGGGGGGGGTCTTTTAAAAGCTATTGTTTCCAATATAAGTTATTATAGTAGCATAAGACTTACTTGTCAACTTGTATCGGAAGAACTGAAATCTCGTTCTGTTCTTTCCAGACATTTAGTTGTGATATTTATTTTGTCAAGACAAAATAAATTGATCAAAAGAAGCTAATAAATACTACCCCACTTTCCTACATAGATACGATAAATTGAGAAATAAGCAAAGACTAAGAGAAGCAGATCCAAAATATCACTTTTATTACTTATAAAGGCTTCACAGAGCCCACTGCTTCAAGTGAGAGCAAATGATTTAGCATGGAATCCCACTACTAGGTCCAGCTAGCCCTCCAGTCATAGCAGCACAGCCTGGGTTATGGCAGAGCCATGGGCTTCCCTCTGGAGAAGTAGAACGCACTGTCCTCCTCCAGCGTTGGCTATAAAAGAATAAAAAGGGAAAGCCTGACTTGAGCTTATCCATTTATTCTTAAATATTCTAAACATGCGAATCCCCCTGCACCTTCTCAAAGTGGATGCTAAAGAGAAAGAATCCAGGAGCCAATTACCAATGGGATGCTCTACTGAAAAGGAAATTTGGGTGGGGTAAAAAGTGCTTCAAGGAGTAGTTTGAAAGGGAAGTGCCTTTTCAGAGCTAACTTTACTTTTAAATGTATTAATACGGAATTTAGTTCTGCTATAATCACTGAATGTTGTTTTCATTGCTTCTTTACTCCTGGATTAGGGATGGCCTACACAGGCCAAATTCATGAGAGCAAAACCTGCTAAGATGCTCTGTCATACACAGGGTTGTAACCTTTCTTTGATTTCACTAATGACATTCACTGATTTTTTCCCCACAGGACCTGGATATTGATCCAAAAGATGCAAATAAAGGAACTCCTGAAGAAACAGGCAGCTATTTAGTATCAAAGGATCTTCCCAAACATTGCCTCTATACAAGACTCAGTTCACTGCAAAAATTAAAGGTTACTACTTTTCCTGTTCATAGCTACTAATGAAAAAATTGTATTAAACTGAAAAGTCTCTTGGCATAATCCATAAATATGCTGCTTTATTGGGTGTTAAATTGAAGTGGAGATAGCCTATACAGTGGGTTTTCTCAGTGTATTCTGTCCCCAGTAGTGGCATGAGGACTTCAGTGTGAGAGTACATGTGCTTATCATCCATTCTGTTGAGAAATTAGGAACATAGAGTATATTCTACTTTTAAATATCTTAGCATTTTCAAATCATCATTTCCTTGTTCTGTGACTTTCTACAAAACATAGCAAATCAATATGGAATTTCTCTTTAATCTCTTTTTTTACTTATAGTTGACATGCTAATGAGAAACTAGCTCTACATAGTTAAACTTTCTAATAAAATGTATCCTTGGAAAAGCTGACTTTTTTATTTATTCATAGCTGCATGACCATGTATCAGCCAAAGTTTGGGAAATAGAATAAGCACCTGACAGTTACATGAGGACATTAGAAATATACCTGTTGTCACCTGTTCATAGCAAGTCTACTGAGAGTCATCTCTTTTCTTAGAGATTTAGCTTATTATCTTATTCAGTTATGTTTTTCTCCTGTGATCATAGATTATTATTTCATAGTATTTTTAAAATAGCTTAAGCTTTTGATGTAGGTGTAAAGTCAGACTATTTTTAAAGGTTGATTCCCATCTTCAGTAATAGGGGAGGGTTAAGGCTGCAAAGCCCCACTGCTTGGAAAATACTTTTTTTTACTCTTCATCAGGAATATGATATAAGATCTCTGTGGTTTTGACTACTTTTAGTAGTAAGAGCTACAATTCTGTTAAACTCCCAAGAACTGAATGAAGGAAAAGATAGCTAATGGCCAGCCTTTTTTGGTTTCGAGGAGAGAGAGAGGGTGCCTTGAGAATTGGAACCTGGGAAAGGGGGCTGAGTGGCTTTGTTGCATATGTGGGAACAATAAGATTGACATTTTTTCACATTGATAAAAATGGAAAACCTCATTTCTTTTCCATTTCAGGAGCATCTGATCTTCACCGTGTGTTTGTCGTATCAGTACTCAGGACTGGAAGATACCGTGGAGGAAAAGCAGGAAGTGAATGTCGGGAAGCCTCTCATTGCTAAGTTAGACATGCACCGGGGTCTGGGCAGGAAGACTTGCTTTCAAATGTGTCTGATGTCTGAAGGGCCTTACCACAGTGCCACACCTACCTTAGGGGGAGCAGGGCACTATCACTCATCTCAGGACTCGTTCCATGGTGTCTACCATTCGCATCTTGGTAACTCAAACAGTGTTATGCCATCAGACAGGTGTCATTGCAGCCGGACTCCTAATGCGTTCATTTCAAGTTACCACACCCACCATTACTCCTGTCACTTTGGTAGAAGTAATGTGCCAGTAGAGACGACTGATGAAGTGCCATTCAGTTTCTCTGACAGGCTCAGGATTTCTGAAAAGTGACCTTCGTATTAGATGCTTCAGTGAAATTGAACTTTTAAAGCGAGGAATTGTGAAAAGGGAAATATGTATATGTAGAAAGAAATTGGCAACCACTGTTGCGAGCAAACTCGGGACTTTGAGTTGTTGAAATTACATTATTTAACCACAGATGTCCTCTTGCTGTTTTTTCTCTTTTAAGACTTTGTGAAAGTGGTTATTTTGTTCTGTAAGAATGAAGTGTGTGTGTGTGTGTGTGTGTGTGTGTGTGTGTGTGCGTGTGTACACGCACATGGATATAACAAATATTTTGATCACTCCGAAGTAGGAGCAATAGGAATGGCATTATTGTAGAATAGGTCATTGTATTTTTTGCACTAGCAGGAACGCTGTTGATCATCAGTATTTGCCTACTTTTTATCAGTGGGAGAAACAGATTGAGATCTCTGTAGTTGGAGCTGGCCTAGAACTGAGACCGCTAGAACTCTGTTCCCAAGTTTTCTCCACTCCTGCCTTCCTGACAGGTTCTGAGACAGCTGTCATTTTTGTAGATAGGTTAAAAGACTGGTAGGTAGGTAGATGTACACACCTGTATGTTCTCTTGAGGAACACATAGACTTTAGTTTGTAATTATAAGACTTTGCTGTGTCAGTTAAGAGTTTGTATATAAATCTTACATAGAACAGGCTGAAATTTCTTGTTCATAATTTCATGAAAAACAATGAAATATTTGTGTTAAAGCTAAACAGCAGGTTAAGAATAGAGATATAGTTTTGGTGGCTATTTATCTAAATCTTCCAGACACTGATGATGTATATTCTCTTGAATTTAACAGGACTTAAGAGATAATATTATTACCACTTGTGGTTCTAACTAAAAGCAGGATTTAAAGGAAATAACAAGGGAAAATATTAAATTAATAATTTAAAATGGGATTAGCAGGTTAGATCCTTATCATTTTGGGGCTTTTGTAAAAGCAGGTTGAAAAGGCCATTGGCAATAGCAAGGAAAAAGATTGATGTAGTAAAGTCACACAAAGAAAATTCCAGACCCAGATAGGGTCACAGCTGAATTCTACCAAATGCTGAAATCAGCATCCACTCTTTGCACTCTTCCCAAAAGAGGAGAGAACACTTCCCAACTCATACTATGAGGGCATCACAAGAAAACTGCAGACCATATCCCTTATGAATACACATGCAAAAATCATTAATAAAACACTAGCATACTGAATCCAACAGCATATACCATGATCAAGTGGAATTTATACCAGGAATTTGAGGTTAGCTTAGCATCTGAAAATCATTCAAGCTGATATACAGTCAGTTCATATTATTCACAGTAGTTAAGCTCTATAAAGTCACCACCAGTAAATTAGTGAATGTGGAACCATTGCTCTTAGGGAAATAGGTGTGTATACGTATGTACACATAGATATACTTGTCTCGCATCGATTATAAGCTCAAATATTTTAAAAAATCCAGGCAGATTCTGTTTTTTTTTATTCTACAAAATTAAAAATGAGATTTGGAAGTGTTTGGTGACATACCTGAGGCTGTCCAACTAACAGGTGCCAGAGTTAGAATTCACATCCTGTCGAGCTTGAGCCGGAGCTTCTTGCACTAAGCTGAACTGCTCCCTGCCTTGCCGTCCTTTTGTCATCTCCATGAGAACTGAAGCAAGAAGAGCATTGTCTCGTTAGGCCACATCTGGGAACATGTATTGTGTGACTGAAATTTTTCATGGGTCATGTCTACAGATGACCTCAAAGTTCCACAAATGTTGATTTGGGTGTTATAAATTTCAGCAAATTGGTAAATTCACAAATACATAATCATAAATAATGAAAAGCCAACCCTTGCACATAAAGGACACTCCTGCATAGATTGTCTTCAGAGATGCAGAAAAAGCGTTAAATAAAATCCAACGTCCTTTCCTGATGGTTCATGATGTTTTCAAGTTAAAAACTACAGGTTAAGCATTCCTAATTCTCCAAAATCTGAAACTTTGAGCACTGAAATGATGCCACAAGTAGAAAATTCCATACCTGATCTTACATGACAAATAGTAAATTACCCTCAGGTTATGTGTGTAAAGGGTATGTGAAACCAAAGTTTATAATTACACCTAAATTCCATCCCCAAGGTGTCTCATATATGTGAAAATAATCCAAAAATCTGAGACATTTGGTCTCAAGTAGTTTGGATGAGTGATCACCATTATTTTGTGTTCACAGTTGACATATTCTTTTATATAGAAAATCATAGGGAATTCATTTTAAAACTGAGTTCAGGGGGCTGGAGCAGTGGCTCAGTGGTTACGGCGCTTGCCTGGCATGAGCAAGTACACGGGTTCAAACCCCAGCAACGTACATAACTAAGTGTCAGAGCAACGAAAGCCATGTGAAAAACTCAATAAAACTTGATTCTCTCTCTCTCTCTCTCTCTCTCTCTCACTGTTCTTCTCTCTTTAAAAAAAAATAAAAAAATAAAAGTTGTTTTAAAAAAAAACTGAGTTCAGTGGGTTGCAGGATACAAGATCAACATACTAAACTCAGTTTTATTTCTATACTAGAAATGAATGGTCCCAAAATGAGATTGATAAAATTCTGTTTATAGTGACATCAAGAAGGATAAAGCCTAAGTAGAAAGGAAAGAAGGCAGGCAGGAATCAAGGATTTAAATGGACGACATCCATGTTCATGATTGGAAGATGACGTGAAGATGGCAATGCTGTGCCAAGTGGTCTACAGATTGAACACAAGTACTATCAAAATCCCAGCCAGAGTGCCCGAGAAATCGACAAGTGGCTATTCAAATTGATATGGAAACATAAGGAACCCTTAAAAGCCCCATCAACTTTGCAAGCGCAAATTCTAAAGGTACTACCAAGTTCGTCATGGACGGTGTAGGTGTGTGGGTAAACAACAACGGGAGTGGAAGGAAGTGCTAGACGTTGCCGGTTGGGTCTCAATAAGGGTGTCAATGCTGTTCAGTAAGGACAGTCTTCTTCCACAAATGGTGCTGGGACAAACAGTAGTTATAGAATGAGCCCTACCTCATACCACATACAAAGCTTGACTCAAAATTGATCACAGACCTAGATGGAGGAGCTGAAACTCTTAGGAGGTATCAAGTAAATCTTTGTGACCTTGGGCTAAGCAATGGTTTCATGAATACAAAAGCACAAGGAAAAACGATAGATTGGCTGGGACTTCAACAAAATTAGCTGTCTTAAAGTCACCATTTAATAAGACAGCTGCAGAGCAGGAAGATGCTTTTGAAAACTCGTCTGATAAGGGACTTGTGAGCAACTCAGTAAGAAGGTAAGTGCATGCAAGTGCCTGAGAATGTGCTTACCATACAGCAGCTCCATCCAGTGAAGGGGAAATGCCCGTGTCTGCGCCTGCCCTGTGGTGGTTGCACAGCAGC
>PVKS010040618.1:0-16519 GCA_004027875.1 Aplodontia rufa
GCACTGTGGACCTGGCCTGGCCATACCTGAGGAATGCACTGTGGACCTGGCCTGGCCATTCCTGAGGAATGAGCTGTGGACCTGGCCTGGCCATACCTGAGGAATGAGCTGTGGACCTGGTCTGGCCATAGCTGAGGAATGAGCTGTGGAGCTGGCCTGGCCATACCTGAGGAATGTGCTGTGGAGCTGGCCTGGCCACTCCTGTGTGAACAGGTCACCCATGGTCTTTAATACAGATGTGGTTTCATTTCTGAAAGTTTCAGCCAAAACCCCAGTTATGGCCCCAACACTGCGAACCAGAATCGAGTGCCGTTTCTTGTTTGACAGCAAGTGAATGACAGCAAGAAGGGAACTTTAAAATCCCTTACCCCTCTGCCCTGTGCACCACACACCTGGACTAGTCTTGATTGATAACACTGTGTCCATTGTGGCATGTGTTGGCGGATGTGTGACAGTGGCCTGGAAAATTCGTTCAGCACTTAGAGCCTTCATCCTCAGGACGCCTGTCCACGTCTGGTCGGCCGGCCTGTGCATCTCATTCTTTTCTTCTCCTTAGGAGTTCTGAACACTTTAGGTGAGAAGCTGGACAAAATGGACAAGAATGCCCATTTTCAGAGTGACTGCCACCTTCCACAGTGTGAGTGCCACCACCTGATCTGTGGAGGCTGGAAGCAGCTGGCGGGTCAGTTTCCTGAGCTGGGGAACATCCCGCTGCACGCCAGAGCTCCTTGAGGTCCACCCATAAGGCTTTGTGACCTCACAGAAACGCTGCTACAGGACGTGGGCAGGACCGTGTGGAACGATCACCAGCAACGCATGGAGTCTGATCCAAAGGGGCCACACTAAAGCCCGAACAACTGGTCTCTTCTGTGGTGACCCCTGGCTGATGCACGTCATCCCAAGGTTTTACTGAGACCTTCTATGGAACTTGAGAGGCCTGAATTTATCTGTTCGCATATGGAAGAAAAAGTCATTCCTGAACAAAATTTTAAAATTTCTTTGGATCACTGTGTTCAAACACATCAGAAAGGCAACCTTCAGCCCAAACTCACGTGGCGGCAGAACTTCTCCTCACAAGCACTTGGGAATCGCCTTCCTCCTGTGTGTGGTCAGCACAAAGATGGTGACAGACAGTGAACGCTTCAGAGACCAACGCTGCTTCCCAAACAGAGTCCACCGATTCGTCTTCCCACGACACGCCCTCATGGAGAAATGGCCTCCGTGGTATGGGGGTGAGTGGCTTTTAAACATTGCATGAGTGCTCTGGGGCTTGCTGTGGCTCCCTGGGGACCGGGCAGAGTTAAGGTAACTTAACCCAGGGCCACCTGAGGTCTTGAGGAGGTGGACCACGGTGCGGGATTTCAGTTAACAGAGAGCATGGTGGGTGGACTGGCGGGTGTGCTCTGCCTTACACCTTATCATGGTGGCTTCGCACAACCTTGTGGGCGGTGTGGAGTAGGAGCCCTCTCAGCTCTCCCACAGAGAACACCTCTCCAGGCGGGCGGACCTGCACATCCGTACCATGCGCCCATGGGGCTGCGGAGAGAGCTGAACGGGGGTGGAGGGCTTGGGGCAGTGCCCAGCACCTTATGCACACGGGGATGGCTGGCCTTCCCTGCAACCAACTCTCACCATAGGCCTCCTTACCCTGCCAAGCGTGCTAGACCACGCTATGAGATTACACCCCTACCCCCCTCCCAGAACTCTGGAGGAAGACAACAAACTGAGAACAGTCCCATAATGGTTAAGCATTTACATAAAATAACACGTGACAATCTCACACCCAAAAGGACATTTTCCTGCTTCTCTCCAACTAAAATATTCAAACACTCAGCTGCGTCCATTTTTACAGAAGTCCCTAAACTTTTATGTAAAGTGTTATGTGGGCAAGAGCTGGTCGATTCCTCTCGGAGCCATCTTCCGCATGATGGCCTCTTAGGGCCCTCAAGACCACGGTGACCTGGGCTCAGCACGGCAGACTTTGCAGCTCTGGACTTCTGGTGGTAGGCTCACCCAGGATCCCTGCAATTTTGCCCTAAGCGCTGATAAACCAGAAGATGATTTCACATGAGGATGGAAGGGGTTGGAAGTATCGTTTAATTATGAAGATTAACACGGAAGTCGAAGCAAAGGGCAGGTCCTTTAGAGCTGCTGCAAAGCCATGAATTCAAATACGGGCTTGTCTGTGACAGCTTACACGGGGAGCCTAGATCTCTAACAACCCACAGGCAAAGCAGACCTGGGAGAAAAGCAATCAACCGGGGCTCCTGATATCAGAATCCACGCGAGTTCTCACTCACTCGTGTATATAAATTAGACTTAGGGCCACGTCTTTGCCACTAAAATGCTTCAGAAAATTTCTCATGGAATATGTACATCCTGTGAACAATATCAGGATGCTTTGGATTCATTCAAGGAAAAAGATGAAGCCAATAACTGTGCCTCAAATAAAAATGATCATATTCTGATTCTGTAAAACAGCCAGATTCCATCTGCAAAATTTCTCAAGAGGAGACCAGCGCAGCACAGCCGGCTGAGCAGAAAAGCTACTAACGAAAAATCGCAAGAATGAAAGCCGGCGCTTTGTTTTGCAGTTCAAGGTGTATGTTCACGTGCAGTTCCCTGCTGGTCTCTGTTAAATCATCTCAAGAAGACTTATAGTACCTAGTACAACGTAAATGCCAAGTGCTCAATACCTAGTACTGTAATACCTAGTACAAGGTATCTGTTTAGTACCTCATACCTACTGCGTAACACCTAGTACTATAAACCAACTGCAATAGAAATGCCTAATACCTAACACCTGGAACTGATACCTGGTACATAGCACCTCCTACAATGTAAATGTTTAATACACAATACCTAGTACCTAATACCTAGTACAATGTAACTATTTAGTACTTGATCCCTACTACTAGAATATATAATACAATAAAAATGCCTAGTACATACTACCTAGTACATAAACCATAGTACATAGTACCTCATCTATAACACCTAGCACATAATACTTCATACTATGATACCTAGTATTATCATATCTGGTACATAATAGCTAGTACTATAACACCTAGGACTCTAATAGCTAATACATAGTACCTACAGTACAATATCTAGTACATAGTACATAGTACTATAATACTGAGTATATAATACCTAATACTGTAATGGCTAGTATACAGTATCTGTTATGGTTTAGATGAAAGGTGTCTCCCAAAAACTCAATACATGAGATAATGCAAAATGAATGAGAGGGGAAATGATTGGATTATGACAGCCTTAACCCAATTGATTAATCCCCTGACAGGGCTTAACTAGGGGGTAACTGAGGGCTGGTAGGGTGTGGTTTGAGGAAGTGGGTCACTGGGGGCTTGCCTTTAGAGTACACGTATAGTTTGTATCTGGTGAGTGGAATCTCTGTGTCACTCTGCCACGCTCTTTCACCATGGTCCTCAGCCTTGCCTCAAGCCCCAAGGAATGGAGTCAGCCTTCTACAGACCAAGGCCTCTGCAATCGTGAGCCTCTAAAATAAATTGTTCTTCCTAAAATTGTTCTTGTCTGGTCTTTTAGTCATAATAGTGAAAAGGCTGACTAAAACAATACCTAATACATGATGTCTAGTATATAATACTTAGCACTATAACACCGAGTACTACAACATCTAGTACCATAATACTTAGTACATGATGTCTAGTATATAATAGTTAGCACTATAACACTGAGTACTACAACATCTAGTACCATAATACTTAGTACATGATATCTAGTATATAATACTTAGCACTATAACACCAAGTACTACAACATCTAGTACCATAATACCTAGTACATGATGTCTAGTATATAATACTTAGCACTACAACACCGAGTACTACAACATCTAGTACCATAATACCTAGTACATGATGTCTAGTATATAATACTTAGCACTATAACACCAAGTACTACAACATCTAGTACCATAATACCTGGTACATGATGTCTAGTATATAATACTTAGCACTATAACACCAAGTACTACAACATCTAGTACCATAATACCTGGTACATGATATCTAGTATATAATACTTAGCACTATAACACCGAGTACTACAACATCTAGTACCATAATACCTGGTACATGATATCTAGAACTTTAATCCCCATACGTAATACTTATTAGTGTCATAACTAGTACACGATACATAGTACACCTACTATATAATCCCTAGTACATCATACTTAGTGCTATAATAACTAGTACAGAATACCTAGTACACCTAGCACTATAATCTCTAGTACACCATACTTAGTGCTATAATAACTAGTACAAGATACATAGTACACATAGCAGTATAATCCCTAGTATATCATACTTAGTTCTATAATAACTAGTAGAGGATACCTAGTACACCTAGTACTATAATCCCTAGTACATCATATGTACTGCTATAATAACTAGTACACAATACATAGTACATCTAGTACTATAAGCTCTAGTACATCATACCTGGTGCTATAATAACTAGTACAGGATACCTAGTACACATTGCACTATAATCTCTAGTACATCATACCTAGTGCTATAATACCTGGGACATGATACCTAGTACATCTAGTACTATAATCCCTCGTACATCATAATACCTAGTACATAATACCTAGTACACCTAGCAGTAGAATTTCTAGTACATCATTCCTAGTGCTATAATAACTAGTACAATGTAAATGCTGTGAAAATAGCTTCTGTGTCATTTCATCAATAATGACAAGAAAACGTCTGCACATGTTCCCTATAGCCACTTTTTTTTTTTTTCAAAAGTCTCAATCTGTGGTTGGCTGGACCTATGGGTGCAGAAACCTCAGACAGAGGGCTGATGATATGTACCTGAGTTTTTCCTCATGCCCACTCTGCAGTGGGTCATGCTTGTCCCATTCCAGATGCAAGTCCAGATGCTGGGGACAGATGGACGCGTGACAGCTGGCTGGTGACACAGTGCGGAGCCAGCAGGACCACAGCCCGTCCTGCTCCACCACGTGGTCCCTCCACCACATCAGAAGAGTATGCAGATAAGAGCAAATGCATTGCTAGAGAGGTCGTGCATTGCGTCCTTCAGAATGTGGCCTCTTTCCTGGGACAGACCTTGTGCCCAGCAGCAGCAGCGGCCAGGGGGCATCTCTTTGTCCAGCGACCTGGTGGCAGGTGGACGATGCCACCTCTGCTGACTGCCACATGTGAGCGTGCTGGGTGGCTCACACAGCATGCACCTCAACCCGCCAGCACCTACCTGGCTGAAGCAGCTGGCAATGTTTTATGGTCGGTGTGATCATTAAGCAAGGTGAAAAGCTTCTCTGGGCAAAGGGGTTCTGGGTTAAACCACCATGGGACAAAATCGCTGTTTCCCAGTGTCTATTTTGCCAGCCCTACTGCTTTGGCTGTTCATTTGGTGGTGGGGTGGGGAATCTATTTTGATGTAGCAGGAGAACCAACGAATCTGAGATGAAAAATGGGGTGACGTGTTAACGCACACAAGAAGCGGAACGTTGTGTGCGCGTCCGTCAACAAGATGCTGCTATTCAATTAGGGAGCTTTGCTATCTGGCATCTTTTCACTAAAATTTCTCCTTAGATTTCATGTAGAGACAGACATCTGAAGTGCAGTCATTCTGTGCAGAGCTGGGATTGAAACAAAGACATAATTTCAACAGCATATGTCTCGAAACAACATCCGCCACCCCACCCCCACCTGCATGGTAGGTGAAGGAGGACAAGGTCCCAAGAGCATAGTATGGGTGGGGAAACGTCACTGTTGCCTCCAGACTTGTCTTTTCTTTTTTCTTTCTTTCTTTCTTTTCTTTTCTTTTCTTTTTTCTTTTTTTTTTTTTTTTGAGAGAGGAGGGAATCAACTTTATTTAATTCTTCATCTGATTTTCAATGCTCCAACCACTAGTTGTGTACGTGATGCTGGGGTTTGAATCCAGGGCCTGACACATGCCAGGCAAGTGCAGTAGCACTGAGCCACTCCCCAGCCACAGCCCCCAAACTTTTCTAATAAATGCACAGGTAAAATATCTTTAAAAATATGTCACGGGGCTGGAGCAGTGGCTCAGCAGGCGGTTATGGTGCTTGCCCGGCATGCGCAAGTACATGGGTTCAAACCCCAGAAATCACGTACACAGCTAAGTTTAGAGCAACGAAAGCCATGTGAAAAACTCAATAAAAACTGATTCTCTCTCTCACTGTCCTTCTCTCTTAAAAAAAAAAAGTATGTCACAATTCTGTTCCTTCTTATATAAAAAAATGTCCATTTATTTATTTTTTAAGAAAAAGAGGACAGTGAGAGAGAGAGACATAGAGAATCAATTTTTATTTAGTTTTTCACATGGCTTTCGTTGCTCTGAGACTTCATTGTGTACATGGTGCTGGGGTTTGAACTCGCATGCTTGTGCATGCCGGGCAAGCCACCGTTCCAGCCCATGTCTCTTTATTTAAAAACAAACAAAACCTCCATCACTCTGCTAAGTCCAGACCCTGCAACATTCTAGTCTAAGAGGGCTTTTATGAGGGTGCTGAGGCTTTAAATTTTCACAGTGCAATCATTCATCCTGGGTAGGTGTCTGGGTCTTCCTCCGATTAAAACTGGAATCACAGCAAAAGAAGAATGATCCCTGCTCCCTTGTTTCTCATAGACACACGGAGTTGGGGTTGGGTGGTAATGGGTTCAATACCCCCCACACTCCGCCAGGTCCTGCAATCCATCAGGTCTGACACTGCACCCCACCATATTCTCTGATCCAGCCCTGGCTCCCGATGCCCCATCTGGGCTGCCTGCAGTCACTCCCATCTAGGTAAACATATTTTTCTTTGGAACACAACATTTAAAATTTAAATTACTTGCCACACCACAAAAGCCCAGGAGAGGGTTGGTTGGTTGTGGTCCTTCAGTGTCACTACCACCCACTTCCAAGGCCTTCTCTGTGTCCCAAAGAGAGGCCCAGGTTCCAAGACCTTTCCACATGCTCTGTGTCAGTGTGACATCAGAGGCACTGGGCAGATTCAGAAGGGACGGGAAGCCCAGACGCTTCCAGAGCAGCTCCAAACAAACACATGGGCAGACATATCAGGGGACAGGCACCAAGGTCTCAGCTTCCTGTGCCCAGTGCTGAGCACAGAGGCAGCCGGAGGCTGCACAGCTGGCCAGAGACGAGCGTCCACAGCTGCACCTCAGCCAGGACCTCTGCAAGCCCTCCCTGGACTTCACACCCTGTCCTTCCAACAGAGGTGCAGACCCACAATCCCAGGTTGAAATTTCTGTACTTGGAATGGATAAAGAAGCTTTTGTTCCCTGACCAAGCCCTGAACTAACATAAGGAGAAGTCTAATAAAAACCTAGATTTCCATTGATTTAAAAAAAATTCTTTTTAAGGAAATAATAACATATGGTAAAATCAGACTCCCACCCCTCATGGCAACAACTGACGTCTGGTTTCAGAAGGTTATGTATCCTCCAGGGGCCAGTGTCCTTGCTTGTGACACCAAGGCCACTCTCTAGACCACAGCCACCTGCTCGGTCTGCCGCTGCAGAGGCACCTGGACTTCAGGATCCTAAGCCCCTTCTCCCGGCAGCCTGCTGCTCTCTCTGGTCATCCACTGTCCCCTCTCGCAAGGCTTCCTGATGTGAAGCAGAAATGTCCCCAGGGAACACGCAGCCAGCCCAGGGTACCCTCAAAGCCGCAGCCTGAGTGTCTCTTGGGAGATTAAACACAAGATCTCAATGACATGTGTGTGTTGGGCAGGCGACTTTAAGGAGGCCCGCATGTCCACAGAATGCAGGAAACACTCCAGAGGCCCTGGATGGAGGTCTCTCACCCCTGACAGTGTCTTGCAAGGGAACTCTTCATGACCAAAAAAAACTAAGACTGAAAATAAGTCCACTTGAAAGAATCTCTGGGATTTATGCATATGTATGTATATATATTTGCAATTAAGTATCTATTTCTAATAGTCCAGATATTTAGTATCTTCAGAATCGGACACTTGGATATTTGGTCAGAAAGGGTCAAGGTCACCCTTTAAACTCTGAATAATTGAGCTTGTTTCTGTTCATTTGGGTTTTGGTATCAAGAAGCTGGTTTCAAATCGATTGAAACAGCTGTTTGAAATGACCACAGTGGTGGATTAGAGAGAATCTGATCTGGCCATCAAGGCAAGGCCGGGCGCGGACTTCCTGAGAGCAACCCTCAGAACTCAATCAAAGAGGCCGGCAACTCGGAATGAGCTGTCAAAAGCAAAGCGCCCTCCAACTCCTTCCTTCAATTATGAGGTGCCACTGAAGTCCCAATCTCCAAACTTCACAGGGATCCCCGACTCCCCGGAGGTCACCAAGGGCATAAGGGCATCGCGCCTGGCTTTGCTTGCAGTTCTAGAAGCCATGTGACCCACAATGTAAGTGACAGCCTCGCAGGAGTCTCACACAGTTCTGAGTTCGACCTCTGACACCTTAGGTACAGAAATGAACCTAAATTAATTTCCAAAAATGATACACAGAGTGTTTTACCCTCTTTCGTGAAATGTGCCACACCTTGGACTCCAGAGTAGAGCTGAATACCACCTGACTTCAGAATCTGGGTCCACGGCACCTGTGCCCACCTCCCCAGGCTTTCTCAGAAGCAAACCCACGTCCAGGTTCAGACCTGGAGGCCACAGGTCGTGTGCTCACTTCTATACCTAACTGAGCGCCCGGCACGGCTTGAACCAGCTGATTCAAAAATGTCAGAAATAGACCTTGGCTGTAAGGGACAATGCTGCACTTGCCCTGAGCTTTGGGCTCCTGGAAAGTGACAACAGTGAAGGCCCTTCTACCCATCCTGTCCTTGTCCCCAACCGTGTGTCTTCCAGGAAAAAGCTGTTTGCTGTTCCCCAGGTGACACAGTGGGACCCAGAAGCACAACGGGTTTACCTTCAGGGAGGCCAGGTGCAGGCCTCCAAGATCCCAGTCTTGGTCTCATGAATTATTAGCTGAACTGTTGGAGCACGTGGCTCATAACACCCACTGATGATGACATGAGCTGAATCTACTGTTTTGACAACAGGAACCTTTATCAAATGGGTCATCCTCTTAGCACAAGGTGACAAGGGAGGCCCTCCTGGCTGCACCTCCAATGTGCACCCTAGGTGGGATAAGGAGGAAAGGCAGGCCCAGGGGGGCCCACGTTTGTGCCCTGATGTTTCTGTGTGTCCCTGACAACACAACCCTTTCAGACAGAACTTCTAGCACTGTCCTTTTCAATATTTATCACACCATTCCCTGACTATGATGAAATATTCATGGAGTTTCAATAACTGCACCAGAGCCAAGGCCCAGACAACCTGGAGGGTACAGGTGGGGCCTACATTAATGGCACAGATGCAGCAAGTAATCAAAGCCCCTTCCAGGTTGAAAATCTTCAATAACTACGTGATTCTTTGATCAGGCATTGCAGTAGCCTGGTTCTATCACACAGCCTTAAAACAAACACGCTAACGATGCTCACCCTAAGGGAGACGATATCTCTAGCAAATAGTTTCCCTCTGCACAAATCAAATTCAAGGTCCTTGGGGCTGGAGCGGTGGCGCGACGGTTACAGTGCTTGTCCGGCATGCGGGTTCAAACCCCAGCACCCACGTACACAACTAAGTGTCAGAGCAACGAAAGCCATGTGAAAAACTCAATAAAAATTGATTCTCTCTCTTTCTGTCTGTCCTTCTCTCTTTAAAAAAATAATTCAAGGTCCCCAGGAAATCTGCTCTCAAATGGCTTTTTAAGCTTCTCTGCTTATTTATTTATTATCATTATTAATTATTTTGGTACCAGGGATTGAACCCAACAGTGCTTAACCCAGCCCATTTTATTTTTTTATTTTGAAACAGGGTCTCCATTTAAGTTGCTGAGGTTGGCTTTGAACTTGAGATCCTCCAGCCTCGGCCTCCTGAGCTGCTAGGATTACAGGTGTGTGCCACCACACCAAACAAACAACAGAGCTCTTATAGTCACAACACAGCATGTGGTCTTTTATTGCATGCACTAGTAAAAGAGAGAAAAGGAGATCAGGTGGGAGTCACCTTCCTAACCCCAAGCACTCAATCCCAAGCCCAACAGTCCGCATGAGAAAGCCAGAAATTAGCCCGAAATCCCTCAACATGCCCCTACTCCTAGGTGACCCTCCTCTCTTCATGCATCTCCCATGTGGAAACTCCCAAAGAGAGGATCGCTCTGGGTCCACTTGTGCCATCCTGCATGGAGTGTTTTGGGGGCCCACATTCTGCACCTGGCCACCCTAGAGTGTTGGGCATGACCGCTGCTGACCTAGGTACAGCTGTCTGTGGGTCAGGAAGGAATCATGATCTGATTGGTTAGATATGGCTATGGGATTGGTTATCCTCAAAAGGAATAGCATAAGCCTCAGGTGGTTTATGCAGAAAAAAAATATCAGTGGTTCCTTCCAAGAAGCAATACCTGGGTTCATTTCCAGGGTGAAGGTTCCCTCATCCCTGCCTTCCTTCCCACCACGCAGTCCCAGGCATGTAGGGAAGCAAGCCAAGCCACCCCTCACAGTGCCCACTTCCCTCGTTCCTCAAGCCCAGGGTGCTTCTTTCCCTGAACCCCACACAGCACTGCTGAGCCCAGGTGGGCCTCCTTTGGATAGAAGTTCTCCACTTCCGGACCTCTCCCATCTCACCCACCACCTTGCATTGCTAGTCTGTTTCTGCACACCTTGGCTTCTTCCTGGAAGGATGTGAGGGAGCCTAGGTATGAACACATAGTCAGCATCATAAACAAGAATGGCTGGACATGAAAGGGAATTCACTGCAGGTGGCTACAAGTTAGCTTATCACCGATGAACAAAGCTCAGAATCATTACCACTTATCGCAAGTGTTCAAGGAAGATGAAGCAAAGGGGAAACAAAGTTACAGGCAAGAAAAAGAAATGCTACCCCCAAATTTGACTCACTTAAAACAGATGACCCAATTCACATCTTCAGAAGATTAAAATCAAAGCAACCATTCAAAGGCATGATCCTTGATCAAGAACAAAGCTTCTACTGACCAACATCTCTTTCACCAAAAGTGGCTACTGTCACAGTAAAATGTATTTCCTCTCAAATGAGATGATGAACTACCTAAAACCCGAAGCTGTGTCTTGTATTTCTGTATATTAGCCACTACAGTGCTGGGGATGTAGTAGCTCAGTGGGAGAGCACTTGTTTAGCATGTGTGAGGTCGGGTTTGATCCCCAGCACTGCAAAGCACACACCTATCTACCTCACTCTAACAGTCAGCTAACGGCTTGGCAGACCTACTCGTTACAGCACCAGTGCATGACCCCATACACACCTCCAAACCTTGAGACGGCTCCGCTGACATTTGACATGGCTCCCTTTAACATTTGTTATGCTGCAATTCTTTTTCTTTTTGTAATATATCTACATACAGGTAGGCATTGTTTAGATCTTTATTGTTTAATCCTAATGACAACATAATATGACTATTATTCTTATCTTCCAGCTGAGGAAACTGAAAATCAGAAGAGATGTGGAATGGCAGGAACCCTGGTGCATGCCGTGCACATGGACCACTGGAGCCTGAGATATGCTCGGGTCCAAAACCTGTGCTCTCCCCTCCAGTCCTCTTTGCTTTTCCACCAAGTATGTGGGTGAAAGTACACTACCATTTCCACACAGTCCTCCTAAGACAGTATATCTGCATCCCATAACTCCCCACCATCTCGTAGATCATTTCATCATAGTTCATGCCATATACATGACAAATGAATGGAAGAAGTGTGTAATTGGTATTTATTTAACCTTTAGGTCAATAATTCACAAATGGGATGCTGAGACATTTGTGTTTCAAATTCTTGTGAGAATGGGAAATCTTTTTTTATGTGAAAACTGTGCATAATCCAGACATGTCTGTGCTGTAACTCAGTGTGCACAACCTGGGTCCAAGATGCATGGAAACTTAGGAAACTCATTACAGACACTCAGACCATGCAACACGGCAGTCCTGACTCACTAGAGTCAGACCATGGTTCCAAGACCTCGTCCTGCCTCTGCACCATCGGCAGGTGTGACCGGCAACGTTGTAGACAAGAATGGCTGTCAATTAAAAAGAAAATCCTGCTACAAGCTTATTGATCAGCTTGGTGTAATGTTGGGAAATCAAGATAGATATGTTTTGTACTGATGAAACAAATTTGAAATTGGGGAAAACATGTTTATGGCCACCCTCTGGAAAGAAAAAACCATTTAGTAAGCCTGAAGTCATGGGAACGCTAGCAAGCTGTGGCTTCCTGTATTGAAAGATTGAGTGATTTCAGTTAAAGCAGTTAGCTATTCCTAACAAGTTCCCTGAGAAGAAATTAAACAAGGAACAGTAGATTGATGTTAAGAGCCAAGATAAATTGGGGGCAAGATGGTTTTATTTTACAATCTGTTATTAAAACTGTTGTTTCATAAAAGCACAGGAACATAAGATACGATTGCAACATATTTCAGACAAATAATCCTCCTAAATACATGGCACAAAAACATCTGAGAATATCATTTCAAAGTAAGTAAAATTTACTGGGTCCAAACAAGAGCTCAGACAACTCAAAACATTAGCTTCAACCTTTGGGCCAACGAAGTCCCCGCTTGATTCCTGACAATTCTGCCTGCTCAAACTCATCCCCCATCAAACTGACATTCACATCATATTTCAGACCGAAAAATCTTCTAAATGGTGTAAAAATGTCTAAAAGTTGAATAGTTATGTTATAGAGGGTGAGAAATGTATCAAACGTTTCTGTGCCTCTATGTGTAGATTTATTTTGTAAGCAACTTAAAAAAACTTTTCTAAACATTTTCATACCTGTATAAACCTGTGTACATTTATGCGCACCTATGTATACCCATGCACACCCACATACACCTGTGTGCATCCATGTGCACCTATGTGCATCTGTGTACAGCCATGTGCACCCCTGTAAGCCCACATACTGCCATGAACACCTGTATGTACCTATGCATACCTGTATAAATTCACGTGTACCTGTGCACACATGTGCATATCCACATGCACCTATTATACCCATGAGCAGACTTGCACACCCACATATACCTATATACACCTATGTGCACCCATGTACATTTATATACAGCCATGTGTGTTCCTCTACACCTGTGTTCACCTGTGTATACCTGTGCATATTCATGTGCACCTGGATACATATTTATATCTGTGTGCATCTGTGTACACATGTGCATATTCATGTTTACCTATATGCACCCAGGTGCACACTTGCACACCCACATATATGTACATAAACCTGTGTGCACCTATGCATGCCCGTGTGCACATGTGTACACTTATACACAGGCATGGGTGCTCCTGTACACCTGTGTGTACCCATGAACACCTCTGTTCACCTGTGTACACATGTGCATATTCATGTGCACCTGGAGACACTTTTATATTCGTGTGCATCTGTGTACACATGTGCATATTCACGTTCACCTATATGCACCCATGTATACCCATGTGCACACTTGCACACCCACATATACCTATGTGCACCTATGTATGTCGGTGCGCACCCATGTACACTTATATACAGCTATGTGCACCCATGTATGCCAGTGTGCACCCATGAATACCTGTGTTCACCTATGTATACCTGTGCATATTCATGTGCACCTGTGTACATGTGTGTATGCCGTGTGTATACCATGTATACACTTGCACATGCACACACACTTCTGTACATCTGTGTGCTCGTATGCATACCTGTGCACTTACATATGCCTGTGTGCACCTATGTATACATCTGTATATTCATGTGCACCTGTGTACATCTGTGTATATTCATGTGCACCTATGTACACCTATTACACCTATTTTTTAAGTACACCTATTATTTTTTATGTACACCTATTATTTTTTTAAGTTGCTTACAAAATAAATCTACACATAGAGGCCCAGAAAAGTTTGATAAATTTCTCACCCTCTATAACATATATCCATATATACACCTGTGTACACTCATGTACACTCTTGCACATCCATGTACACCTGTGTACCCTTGTGTGCACCTACATATACCTGTGTGCATCATACAGTCACAAGGAGGCGATGTGTAAGAACAGGGTCACATGAGAGCTCCGTACTCCTACCTTCATTTTGCTGTGGACCTAAAACCTCTTCTAAAAATAAAGTGTATTTAAGGAGAAATAAATTTGATGTACTGTTATAAAAACCAGACTTCCTTCCACTGCCTATATACGCCCGAAGTATTACAGTCCAAGATCCCACGAGGACAGACCGCACCGCCCAAGGTCGCTGCACGTGCAGGAAGTCCTCGCAGCCCGTCCTCTCTTGGTCTTGAAGTTGAGGAGCAGCTTTTGAATGCCCTTATACTCACTTGCAATCAGTGTGATTGGATTTTTAATGTAAGTTGCAACCTCAGTGTAAAGCTAACTCGTAATCATGAGCTTAACCCGTCTTCTTCCCCTGAACGTTCCCAGCAGGGATAGGAAACTTGGCCTATCTGATGGTGTCCTTAGTGGAGCCCTGGCAAAGGCAGGTGCTGGGCTGGCTCCCAGCGTGGGAGCCACAGGGCTGGGTGGGGCTGGAACACACATTCTTAGCAACTGCCACAGGATGCGGAGCTTCCAGGCTCAGAGTGGGGATCCACCATCTCCTAGGCCTCAGCTGCCTCCACCAGCTCTTTCATTGTACATGAAGCAACACAATTCTATTGGGTAAGATCCGTGAGAGGAGTACGTTAGCAATGTTTGTGCGTTTGATTTTCTTCCACACGCATTTGACAAAGACAGCGGGTGACAGCTGCGAGGCAATCCTTGTCCCATCCAAACACAGCAATTTTTCATGTGCGATCACAAATTGTCATCAAGAATTCGAAAAGGCTCGAGGCTGAAAAGCCATCTCAAAGAAGCGCACAGGCCGGTCCCACATCTGTCAGTACATGGGCAGATACAGCTCTCTGGTCACACGTACCCTGCAGCAGTGAGTGGGACTCAGCTACACGGTGAGAAGTGTTGGTGTCACCGGCCATGAGGGCAGACTCAGATTCCGTACCCACCAAGACATATCCCCGCCCTCCGTATCCATGTGTCTCTCTGCAGAGGTAAAGTTTTACAGGCTAGTCAGCGGCTTCCTCTCCCAATCAACATTCAAGACCTTTGACGTTTTGGGACACTCGACCTGGAGAATTAGGATTCATGATCTGACTACGGTCAGTTAAAGGAGCATGTACCATAGCATGCAATTCAGAAATAAAAGCTCATATTTTAAGTGTTTGAGGAAAAAAAATTAATATGTTCAAGTCTGGTATACTTGCTAATTGAGTTAAGTTCTCTAAATGGTTACTGACGTTGAAAGAACCCACCAACTCATATTAAAAGAATTACAAAAGAACAAAAGTCTTTCTTTAACTTTATCTTTATCCTTTCTAAATATTCTAAGAGTCAAGAAATCTGAGCCTTAAAATAACTCATTAAGTGAAAATACCTGAAATACCCAATATGTCCAAATCAGGGAAATATCAGACAACCATGGGTATTATTTAGATCTGATAATGGCACACAGTCATTTAAATTAAAACTACAAAGCCCACCCAGCAAGATAAAATATCATTATGTGATAACACAAGTAAGAATCCGAAATTTTATATAGGTGTGGAGCTGCACTGTTTACACAAAAATCTATGAATGTGGAGGACACCCATGCACCCCCAAATACTGCTATTTTATTAATGCTTAAATGTATGTATTGTATTTCTGAAATTGAAGTGTAGCTGGGAATCTCTTATTTTATCTGACAGCCATGACATTAGTTAGACATAATTCTTGCACTGAAATATAAGCATTCCAAATATTTTAAGTATTTTTGTTAAATAAGTTTGTGTCCCAGTAAAGTGTAAGAATAAGACCACAGACTGTAGAAAGAAGCTTTATGCCTCAGAATGATAAGATACAAATACCTATGTGCATTTGCAGAAGAAAACATAAGTACTGACAGACAATTTTACTTCTGTGTTAGTTTAGGATGAAAACTTCTGGTCTAATTTTAGGAGGAATATCAGTAACTGAAAGGAAAAATATTTCCACAACTTGAAGTTGAATGATAAACAACGGTAGGCTTGGGAAAGTGCTTTATGAAAATACCAGCTCCATCATAATCATGAATTTCCAACATTCACCGTAAAGATTTTTTTTTATTTTTTATTTTTTTGTACCAGGGATTGAACCCAAGGTGCTTAACCACTGAATCACATCTCCAGGAACTTTTTTTTTTTTTTAAGAGAGAGGGACAGTGAGAGGGAGAAAGAGAGAATCAATTTTGTTTAGTTTTTCATGTGGTGGAGGAGGCAATATCCACCAAAGTTCTGTCTGACAAAGTCCAAGCTTGGGGATGGGATAGGCAAAGCCAGCCCTGGAGATTGCCAAAACCATCCCCTCTAGGAATTGGCTGTGTTTTAGTAGTTATACGTATTGTGA
>PVKS010040619.1:0-16518 GCA_004027875.1 Aplodontia rufa
TTAAAATGTGTTTTTAAAGTTCATAGCCATGCCAAATGTGAAATAATATACTCATTTCATGTCCCAACATAATTTCTAATCAATGTTACAAAACTCTCTTTAAAAACAAATGTTTTCACTTTACTCTGTATTTTTTATTCCATTTCCCTCTCTAATATTCTCTCAGCAAACTCATCACACTCTCTCCTTAATGGTGAACAACCTTTTACAACAAATCTCACTGTAGAAATATTGAATACATATTCTCATACACACCTGTTTGGTGTTATATTTGGATATATTCCAAGTAAATTTCTGGGTCACAGTTTACCAAAAGAAACTGTTAATGGAGAATCCCAAACTGTTTTCTCCTTTGTCTACTTTCTGGAAGAGAAAGATTTCTTAGTTAAATCATCTTTTTAAAATGTTGATGTTTCTTTGTATGCAAAACATATTTTCTACTGAGTATGTCTTTATTGAATATTTTAGGCAATATTATTATTTTGTTAGGGCTGCCATGCCAAAATAGTACAGATTCAGTGGTAAAACAGAATTTTATTTTCCTACAGATCTGGAGACTAGAAGTGCAAGATCCAAGCATTGCACAACCTGTTTGCTCTTGAGGCCTCTTTGCATGTAGAAATCCACTTTCCTGCTGGGTCTTCTCATGGCTTTTCCTCTGTTAATGCACATCATTGGTGTCTCTTTTTGTATCAGAATGTTTTCTTCTTGTGAGCACAAACATCACATTGGATTAAGGGTCACTTTATCAGCCTCATCTTAATTTTGTTACCTCTTTGAAAGCCCTTTCTCCAAATGTAGGGACATTCTGAGGTTATCAGGGTTAGGAATTCAACATGAATTTTGTTGAAATAAACATAACACAAGTTGTGCCTTATCAATATTGCTCATTTTAAACATAACTGGCATGTCACTTTAGAAAATGTCATGAAGGTTAGATAATTTCCAAAGTGTAAAACAAAAATATTTCATGACTTGCATAATTCCCTGTCATATAAGCTATGTCCTTAAAGCATGGTTGAGAATGTATATGTTGAATCTGTGTTAAACATGTTGCAAACAAAAAAGAAAGGATTTATGGACTATCCTGGATTTCTCTATGACTCAGAAGGGCTTCCCAGTTACTCATGTCATTAAAATTATTAGGAAAATTTGTTTTTAAATATGATCTCAGATTCATGTATATCTTTAAAAAACTTCCTTTTGTATTATTTGTCATAAACAACTATGGAAACTTAGGTATGTTTTTAACTTTTGTTTTGATGTCTGAACACTATCAGTCCTTCTACCTTTGCTTTGTTAAGTACTTCAGTATCACAACACTCAATGCTTTAAATTTTAAGATGCATTGAAGACATCTTTGCTATATTCTTTTGCCATCTTTTTAGAGAGATCATAATTATGCATTATCAGTTTCTTTATATTAAAAGAAAGATGTTGGAAGATGTTCAGAAAAATAAGCTCTAATACTTTTATTAGATTAAATAGTAAAGAAAATCTGGAGAATAGGGAAGAAGACTGGATGACATTTGCAACAAAGATAAAGTAAGGGTCAATGTTGGGTGACCGTTTGTTTACCTAGATAATCATTTTACTTCACTGAGAAACAATTCTAGAAATGCACGCGTTCTAGGAATTTTATTCAATTTTTCCACATTTTAATCAAAGAAAGAGCAAAGTCTGATATAATCGTTATTAAGAATGGCTTTCTCACGGGTATGGTGGTATGTGCCTGTAATCCCAGTAGCTCTGGAGGCTGAGGCAGGAGCATCTCAAGTTCAAAGACAGCCTCAGAGATTTCGTGAGACATTGAGTAAATAAGTGAGACCCTGTCATTCATAAATAAACATAAATAAATAAATAATAAATGGGTTAGGGATGTTGCTCAGTGGCTAAGCACTGCTAGGTTTGATCCCTGATTAAAAAAAAAAAAGTCATTTCCAAACTCCTTTCCAAACTTTATGGCACCATGAGATGTAAATCCAAAGAGAGAGTGTTAAATATAAGATTTGTGATGGATTATCAGAATAGTGAGTCAGAAGGTTCAGTTATTTTAAATATGAACAATTAAAGAAACAGCCTGTAGCTATCTTCCCAGTCACTATTTCAAGAATAGATTACACCAGCATCAGGTTGTGTAAAGACAAGTAGTGTTGGAGTAGTTTCACTTTTACAGATAAAGTGAAGGAAAAGTAGATTTCTCATGTATTTCCTGCTTCCATACAAGAATACCCTCCACCATCAACAACATTTCCTTGCAGAATGGTACAATAGCTACAATGAAACTACATTAATTCATCATTACCACCCAAAGACCCCAGATTGCATTAGGGTTCACTGTTGATATTTTCTATTGTATGGGTTTGGAAAAATATATAATGACAAGTGCTATGATTTGGAGTTCCCCAAAAGCTCACATATGAGACAACACAAGAATATTCAGAGGTGAAGTGATTAGATTATGAGACATGTGACCTAACTGATGAGTTAATTCTCTAAAATGGATAAACTGGGTGATTAGCCCACAACTCTGGCAGGTGAGATTGGTGGAGGTAATACACTACAGGTGTGCCTTTGGGCGTATATATTTTTCCCTGGTGAGCAGAGCTTGGGCTCTGCATCCTCCACCATGCTGTTCCTCCATGATGTCCTGCCTCCCCAAAGGTCCAGATCCATGAAGTCAGCTGTCTATGGACTGAACCCTCTGAAACTGTGAGTCCAAGACAAACTGTTCTCCTCTATGCTATTCTTGTCAGATCTTTGGTCAGCGTGATGAAAACATTGACTAAAACAACATTTATCTACCATTATGATATCAGGTAGAGCAACTTACTTTTATAGCCTCTGTGATATATTTCTCACTCCCTCCCCAAACTCATGGCAACCATTGATCTTTTTAATACCTCCATAGATTTGCCTTTTCCAAATGTTAGAACCATAGAATTGGATCTTTCTAGATTGGCTTCTTGCAAATAGTAATAGAAATTTAAGTACCACCATGTCATTTCATGGATTGATAGCTCAGTTCATTTTAGCACTAATAATGTCCCATTGTCAGGATGTACCATAATTTATTCATTTTCAGGCAGAAAGTAATCTTGGTTGCCTCAAAGATTTTCCAATTGTGAATAATGCAGCTACAAATATTTGTGCAGGTTTTTAATGCATGTAAGTTTTTGACTCCTTTGGATAAATACTAAGGAGTATGATTGTTGAATAGTATGGTAAGAATACGTTTAGTTTTGTAATAAACTGTCAAACTGTATTCCAAAGTGGCGATACTTTTTGCATTCCACCAGCAATAAATGAGAATAAGTGTTTAGTGTTGCTCCATATTGTAGCCAGTGTTTGAAGTTGTCAGTGTCATACATTGTGACCATTCTTATGGATGTGTGGAAATATCTCATTTTTGTTTTAACTTGCATTTCTATGATGACAGATGATGAGAAGCATATTTTGTATTTGTTTTTCATTAGTATATCTTCTTTGGTAAGATTCCCATTAAGGTTTTTGACTCATTTTTCCATATTGTTGTTTGATTTCTCCTTGCTAAATTTTAATTATTTTTTATTTTGAATGTAATGCTTTATAAGATGTGTCTTTGAAAATATCTTCTTACAGTCTGCAGTTTTCTATTTCTTCACAGAATCATTTGAAGAATTGAATTTTGTAATTCTAATGAAGTCTAACATCAATTTTTCTGTGAATTTTGACTTCAGTGTTTTTAAAATGCCACCACCAAATTCAAGGTCATCTAAATTTTCTCCTATATAATCTCTAAGGATATTTTGTTTTTCCAGTTAATATTTAGGTCCCTATGCAATTTTGAGTCGTATGCATGTTTATGTGCATATGTGTGCATTTGTGTTTCCAGTTTAAATACTGAGTTACCTTTTTGTATGTGGATTTCCATTTATTCTGGGACCATTTGTTGATAATACAATATTTTCTTTCTTTTTGTTTGCCTGTGTTCATATTTTGGGGATCTCAGTTTTTTTCACATTAATCTATTTGTCAATTCTTTACCAATAGTATAATGTTTTAATTAATATTAACTTTATCGTAAGTCACAAGTTGAGTAGGTTAACTTCTCTATTTTAGCTCTTATATTGTTTGTATTTCTAAATCTTTTCTCTAGCTCAACATTAGATTCTGGTTTGTTGATATCCATAAAATAATTTGCTGAGTTTTTAATTTTAATTGGAGATGTATAGATTCATTTGGAGAAAACTGACATCTTGATGATATTGAGTCTTCCTATCCATGAATATTGAATGTCTCTTAGTGTACTCTATTCTCTGATGACTTTCATCAGTATTTTAAAGTTTTCCTTGTATAGATCTTACACATGTTTTGTTAGATTGATACCTAAATGTTTCTCCTTGGGAATTCTGATGCAAAAACATTGTGTTTGCATAATCTTAACAAAGGAATGATTGCATTAAGAATCCATTTGTTGCAAATAACAGAGAATCCTAATATCAGTAGCAAAATATGAAAGGAGTTTAACAACATGTTATTCTTCATGTATAAATGTGTACTCCAAGAAGGAAGACTAAGGAATAAAGAACAGTAGATTTGCTAGGCTTTTAATCAAGAAGACATTAAAATTTTTCTGAATACTGTTATCAAATTGCCCTTGCAATTGACTAAAACTATACAACCAGACTTTGCTGCAGGGTAAAAAATGTTCCACATTTTGAGCTATGTACCCTGCAAACTTTTTTT
Source organism: Aplodontia rufa (assembly GCA_004027875.1). NCBI lineage: Eukaryota > Metazoa > Chordata > Mammalia > Rodentia > Aplodontiidae > Aplodontia > Aplodontia rufa. The sequence continues at coordinate 4,729 of PVKS010040619.1, forward strand.
TTGTTGTTGTTTATTCATTTAACTTAGTCATACATATTGGAGGGTATCATTGCCACATAAGCATGATCACATGCATAATGACTGAGAAAGCCAAGGCTGATGCCAGTTCATGATCTCCCCTCTTTGGGTTCCCCCAATCCCATCTTACCCCTTTGTTAGTTGGGCTTCTCATGGAAGTGGAAGGTTCCCCACTGGGTTTATATTCCCTCACTCCAGCTACCTTGATATCCTTCCTATTCTCCTCTCCCCACCTCTCTTCATCCCCCAGCATCACAGGAAAGGTTCCCCCTATTAGTGAAAATTCACCTATGTTGAGTTTTTCCTTAGCTTAGCCAACTTTAAGTCTGTATCCAATTGTATTCTAGCTTCCACATATGAGAGAATACATTCAGTCCTTGGCTCTCTGAGTTTGGGTGATTTTACTCGGCATAATTTTCTATCACCATCCATTTGACTGCAAATGCCCTGATATCACCCTCTCTAATAGCAGAGTAGAATTTCATTGTATAAATGTACCACAGTTTTTGAATCCACTTGTCCAATAAGGGGCATCTGTGTTGGTACCATAGTTTAGTTATAGTAAATTTAGCATCTGTAAACATTGATGAAGCTGTATCTCTGTAATATGCTGATTCTAGCTCTTTTGGGAAAATACCCAAGAGTGGGATAGCTGGGTCATAAGGTGGTACCAAGAATAATTTTTTTGAGGAGTCTCCACACAGCTTTCTAGAGTGGCTGTACAAGGTTACAGTCCCACCAACAGTATGAAAGTGTTCTCTTCCCACAACCCCTACAGCATCTGTCATTGTTTGTATTCTTCATTTTTGCCACTCTGACAGGAGTAAGGTGGAATCTCAGTAAAGTTTTGAGTTGCATTTCTCTGACTGCTAGAAATTTAGAGCATTTTCTCATATATTTATGAGTTTTTTGGATCCTCTGTTGAAAAATTTCTATTTAGCTCTGTAGACCATTTATTGATTGTACTATTTGTGGTTTTGGTGTTCAGTGTTTTGAGTTCTTTGTATATCCTGGATATTAGCTCTCTGTCTGAGATGCAGCAGGCAAAGATTATCTCCGATTCTGTAGGTTCATTATTGACTCTACAGTCAATAGCTGTACACAGGCTTTTTAGTTTAATGGCATCCCACTCATTTATTCTTGGCTTTAATTCTTGTGCTATGGTAGTCTTGTTAAGGAAGGTGTTGCCAAAACCTATGTTGTGTAGTTTTGATCCTATTTTTCCTTCTAGCAATTGTATAGTTGCTGGTTTATTTTCCAGTTCCTTGCACTATTTTGATTTGATTCTTGTGGAAGGTGAAAGGTAAGGATCCAATTTTAGTGTGCATATGGCTGTCCAATTTACCCATCACCATTTGTTGAACAGGCTGTCCTTCTTCCACACTATGCTTTTGCCCCCTTTATCAAATAACAGATGGTTAAAGATTTGAGGGTTTGTCTCAGTATCTTCTGTTCTGTTCCATTGGACTTCATTTCTGTTCTGATACCAGTACCATGATGTTTTTATTACTACAACCCTATAGTATAATTTCAGGTCAGAATTGTGACATCCTCCTTCCTTTTTCTTGCTTAGTAATGTTTGGGCTATTCTTGGTCTTTCATATGAATTTGAGAATGCTTTTTCTATATCTGTGAAGAATGTCATTGGTATCTTGATGGGGATTGCATTGAATCTGTATATGGCTTTTGGTAGAATGGCCATTTTGATTATATTGGTTCTGCTTAACCAAGAGCATGCAATGTTATTCCATCTACTCAGGTCTTCTGCAATTTCTTTTTTTTTTTAATGTTTGGTAGTTTTTGTTGTATATCTTTCATTAGATTGATGCCCAAGTATTTTATTCTTTTTGAGGAAATTGTGAATGGGACAGACTTCCTGATTCATTCTTCAGTGGACTTGTTGCTGGAGTATAAGAAAGCTAATGATTTATGAGTGTTGATCTTATACCTCCCATTTTGCTGAAATTGTTTATAAGCTCTACGAGTCTTCTGATTGAGTTATTTGGTCTTCTAGGTATAGGATCATGTCATGTCATCATTGAATAAACACATCTCCACATCTTCTTTTCCTATTTGAATTCCTTTGATTTCCTTCTCTTATCTGATAGCTCTGGCTGGGGTTTCAAGGATTGTATTGAATAAGAATGGTGAAAGTGGGCATCCTTGTCTTCTTCCTGAATTGAGTGGAAATGCTTTCAGTCTTCTTCCATTGAGCATAGTGTTGGCTATGGGTTTGTCATAAATGGCTCTTTCAAAATTAAAGTATCTTCTTTTGAACCCTGGGTGCTGAATTTTATCAAAGGCTTTTTCTTTGTCAATTGAAATGATTATATGATTTTTATCTTTAATTCTGTTTAAGTGGTGAATTGCATTTATTGATTTGTGTATGTTGAAACAGCTCTGCTTTCCTGGAATGAAGCCTACTTGATTACAATGTATTATATTTTTGATATATCTTTGGATCCACTTAGTTAGAATTTTATTAAGGATTTTTGCATCTATGTTCATCAGGGCAATTAGTCTTTAGTTTTTTTTTTCTTGATGCATCTTTGTTGGATTTTAGTACCAGCATTACATTTGATTCATAAAATGTGTTTGGGAGGGTTCTGAACCTTTCAATTTCATGTGAAAGCTTGTAGAGGATTGAGGATTGGTATTAATTATTCTGTAAAAGTGTGGTAGAATTCTGCTGTGAATCCATCAAGTCCTGGGCTTTTCATTTGTAGAAGGCCTTTGATTGCTGTTTCAATTTCACTACCTGAGATTTTTGGTTTAGAATTTCAACGTCTTCCCATGTTAATTTGGGAATGTCATATGTGGCAAGATATTTCTCCATTTCTTCCAAATTATCAAACTTCGCAGATCATAATTTTTTCAAAGTAAATTCTGATAGTCTTCTGGATTTTGGTTGAGTCAGTGGTGATATCTCCACTTCCATCTTTGATTTTGTTGATTTGCTTCACTTCATTCTTCCTTTTGGTGAAGTTGGCAAGGGATCTGTTGATAATATTTATTTTTTCAAAGAACCAACTTTTTGTTTTGTTCTTAATATGCATTGTTTTTTTTTTCATTTTCACTTTCATTGATTTCATCTCTGATCTTAGTTCTTCCCATCTTCTATAGGTTTCAAATTGGATAGTTCCTCTTTTCATAAGGATTTGATTTGGAGCATAAGTCTATTTACTTGGGCGCTTTCCTGATTTTTGATGAAGGCACTCAGTGCTATAAATTTACCTCTTAAGAATATTTTCATACTATCCCAGAGATTTTGATACCTTATTTCATCATTCCCATTCATTTCCAGGAATTTCTTTTCTGATCTAATTACCTCCTGTATCTATTTTTTGTTTAAGAGGCTATTGTTCCGTTCCCAAATATTTGAGTAGTTTCTATTGTTTATTTTTTTATTTTTTGGCTGTTAATTGCTAAGATCATACCATTGTTATCTGACAGAACACATGGGACTGTATCATTTTTTTTTTAATATTTGTTAAGGTTAGCTTTGTGGACTAGGATGTGGTGTATTTTGGAGAAGGATCCATGAGCTGCTGAGAAGAAGATAATCTCAGTCAACTAGGGATGGCATATTCTGTAAATGTCTGTTAAGTCCAGTTGATTTATAGAGTTGTTTAGGTTAGAGATATTTTTGTTGATTTTTGTTTGATGATCTATTATTGATTATGGTGTATTAAAATCCTCCAGTATTATTGTTTTGAGACTGATGAGGGGTTTAATGTCCTAGAGTACTTTATCCAGATATTTGGGAGGGTTGTAAGTAGGGGTGTAAATGTTGACTATCTTTATGTCTTTTTGATGAATTGTTCCTTTTACTAATATTTTGATTAGTTTTTGGTCAAAATAAACTTTATCACTTATAAGAATCACAACATCAGCTTGCTTTTTTGGGCCACAAACCTGGTAGACACTTTGCCAACCTTTCACCTTCAGTCTGTATCTATTTTTGATTGTGAGGTATATCTCCTGTAGGCAACATATTTTTGGATTTTGTTTTTTTGATCAAGTAAGCCTTTCTGTGTCTTATGATTGGGGCATTGAGTCCATTCACATTCACAGTTAGAATAGATATGGGAATCTGGTCCCTGATGATGTGATGATTGCTGTGTTTTGTGCCATCTTGGATATCTTTTAGTGTGTTTTATGATTATTGACTTTCTTCTGTTTAAGGGTTTTGTAAGTTGTTTGTATGTTCCTCTGAATGAAGCATGCTCTTGAATATTCTGTAGCACAGTCTTTGTGTTATGTATGTTGTTAACTTGAATTTATCATTAAAATATTTAATATGCCCATCACATTTAAAGCTGAGTTTTGCAGGTACAGTAACTTTGATTGAAAATTATTTTCTTTTAAAATTTGAAAAATGTCCTTCTAAGTTCTCATTTCATTAAGTCTATTTGGTGTCCTTTAGTCATCTTGAATTTGATTTTCTCGATCAATTCTGAAATGGGGAAATTTCTTCTTAGTAATTTCACTTAGAAGGTTCTTAATCCCCCTCATTTGTTAGTCAATGTTTTCTTCAGTCCCAATTACTTTCATGTTATTTCTCCTCATCTCATCAAATACTACTTGGAAGTTCTGATCAGGCTCAATAAACTTCTTTTTTTGTCTGTCCTTCTTGAATTCAATACTGTTAAGCCTGTCTTTGTTGTCTGTTGTTCATTCTTCAAGAGCTGAGGTTCTATTTTCTACTGAGTTTAATCTGGTATTAGTATGTTATAATGAGCTTTTGATTTGGTTGACAGTATTTTTCAATTCTAATAGCTCTGCTACATCTCTTTTCAGAATATCTAGCTCTTTGTACATATGGTCTCTCATCTCCTGAAATTGCTCTTTTTAAATCTTATTTTAAATCTTTGATTGAATTCCTAATTGTATTATTGATACATTTTTCTAGGTTTTCATCTAAGACCCTGACCATGGACACCTTGGATGGAGAGCTGTGGGGTTGAGGTGAAGAACTGTTTCCCTTTTTCCTCATTTTCAGTTTCAGGGAGTACGGTTTGAGGTCCAACACTGAGTAATTCTCTTGGTGTCTTTATTGATGGTATTGGAGCTTTTTATCTCTTTGCTTAGTTGGGCTGGGGTACAATTTGGGTGGCACAGTTCAATGGCTGGCACCCCAATCTGTGAAGTATTGTGAACCTTTAGGTTCTCTAATACCTCAGGGAATAGGGGGTAGAAGGCAACAAGAGCAGCCAATTAATACAACAGACAATGCTGACTGTAGCTGTTACAGTGTTGATTAACACCTGTAGGAGTAATTGGATTAGCAATTTTATTCCTTGATAACTCTCACACTATATTTGGTTAGCAAGCAAAAACCCATTTTCAAGTATGGTGTTCACATCAGTCTACCAGGATGCCTGTAGGTGAGGAAAAAGAAAGTCTAGAGAGCAAAGAGAATGAGGTAGGCAGGTAGCGTGTAACTTGTGAATTTGGATACAGAGCTACAAGGTAGTAGAGGTGATGTAGGCTATTCTTCTAGAAATAAGGAAAAGAATGAAATGGAATGAGAGTGGAGTAATGACCTTGAGGGAGGATGAGATAGATCAGAATATAGTTTAGGAATTGACAGAGTAAAGGGAAGAAGGGGGTAGTAGAGACTGGGGGTCTCTTCAGTGCAAAGAGACCGAGGACTAGTTTGCAATATTGCAGACCACTACAGGTCAAACCCAAGCAGTATAAACATAGTAGACAAATACAACAAGCACTGCAACAGTAAAATTCAGTCAACCACACACACAAACAAAATACATACACTAAGGAACACCAATTCCAAGAATAACAGCAGCAACAAACAACAAACAAAACGCAAAACAGAACAAAACAGTGAAAAAGGAGCTGGGGAGGTTCTTAATTATTATTGCTGAGGTCAAAATGTACTGTGGGGGTATATGTTCATAACTGACTTTTATGTGTAGTCACTTCCCAGTTGAGGAGGCATTGAACTTTGTGGATCTCAACTGACAGTGAGAATCCCAGGAGGCCTCTCAGTAATTTTCTTCTATAGAGGAGTTGCAAACATTTACCTTCCTAGCTTCCTGTGAGAAGAGACTTCAAGGCCACCCAAGTTGCATTCTTGGGAGTTTACTGTCTGCCTGCCCAAACTCTTGTCCCACTTCAGCCAGGAACCCAGGAACCTCTGGGAGTCTTATGGATCTGGTTGCAGCTGTAAGGAACTTTCGCTGTTCCAAGGAGAGTGGCTGGCCTGCACTGAGCTCACCTGGGATTGTTATCACTCCACTCTTGTGTGTGTTGAGGTCCCCACTTGCCCCAAAAGATGATGTGTGAGGCAGTCACAATCCCAGGAAGGGGAGGCAGGTGTGAAGGACACACCAGTCTAGCTAGATCAGTATTTGTGGAGGTCTCAAATGCAACCACAAGGGGCGTGGAAGCCCAGTCCCACTTGGAGCACAAATAATCACTATCAGAAAAGAGAAAGGGGATCTGGTGAGTCAGTAAATCTCTAATTCACAACACTTTCCACAGCTACATAATCTTTAGGTATAAAATCTTCTTAGGTAGTCTTGCCAAATATTACTTTCAAAATTAATCCCAACTTTAAGTGAAATTTTAATTTCATTTGCTGCAATTAACCATTTTTTACCTGGTGACATATATTTGAGAAGGTGCATTTTAGTTTAACTATCCTATACATATGAGACATGTGTCCTTTCATTTATGTGTCCCCTTATCATCTAGTTAAATAAATAAATTTAATTCTGTAGGTGTATCCTGAATGAATCCAGTGAATATTGATGGCCTTATTATTCCATAAGCTTGTAGAATTTAGAAAATTTGTTTGAAACACATTTTCAAATCTATGTAAGAATTAACCTTCATTTTTGTGGTAGTAGTGGTGTGTGTGCAAATGTTCTATTTACATTTTAGTAAAATTATGTAAGCCAGGGATGTTCTACAAAATTCAAAATAAGCCAGGCTTTGTGGTTTGTTCCTGTCGTCCCAGCTGCTTGGGAGGCTGAGGCAGGAAAAATTGCTTGAACTGGAACTGTCAAGTTGGAGAACAGCCTGAGCAATGAAGTGAAACAATATCTCAAAAAACAAACAAGAAATAATTCAAAAGAAGTTCTGCTGTTGCTTTTGTTTTTGTTCACTTGTAATACTATGAAAAATTTTATATATTCAGATATACTGAGAAATATGTAATCCTTTATTCTAAACAATTTGTCTACTTTTTTGACAAGAGGGAACTGTATAACCAAATAAATATCATAGCTAGATTATAGGACTCTGTCCATGAAGCATAAAGTCAGGAAAAGAGATTTGAATATGTCACACTTTGACTTTGAAGAAAGAGGGAGAGTTCATGAGTCAACAAATGAAGGTAGCCCAAAGAAGCTGGACAAATTCTGAGTTACTACTTTCAAAACTAACACAACCTTCTAACTCATTGATTTTAGTGGTGCATGCCTCATCTTGCTTCTGAGTTCCAGAATTGTAAGATAATAACACTGTCTTATTTTAAGCCACTGAGTCTTCATCAATTTGTCATACTAATAGAGTTCCCTACACCAATTAATTACAACTACCTTTTTTGGAATACAATTTGGAGTCTCCTTGGGTAAATATTCAATTCCTCTGAATTCTGCTCCAGCTTTCTTAAGTTCTTAAAGGAGGTATGATTATAGTAGAGAAATAAAGGAAATTATTATAAATAAATAAAATTGTGCAAGGTCAGTGAGTTCTAAGCCTCTGGTCATGTGTTTTATTTTCTGATTATACTGAAAGCATTGATTCATCAGTTTGTTTTCCATCGCTAAGTATAAACTCATCTCTATGAAGCTCTATTGCACATGCTCTTGATCAAGTCAAAGAGCTTCACACTGATTCGTGTATCTCTGACTTTATATAAATTGGTGTTTTGTGCATCAATATGGTTATGTGATTTTTAAATCTCTATGAATATATATTGACATAACTAATTTTTGAATATTAAACCAGCCATGCTTCTCTAGAATCACCCTACTTAGTAAAGGTATATATAATAGTTTGTTATTTCTAAAGTCTACCTAATAATATTTGGTTAAGGATTTTTGTGTCCATAATCATAAGTGTTATAATTAATTGAACTTTACGTGTTTGTATGCATTTTCTTTGGGGAGTATCAGGGTCTGAGATAATAATAGTTTCATAACATAAGAGAGTTTGTTCTTCGTTTAGATTTCCGAAAGAAATTTTATGAATTTGTACTAATTCCTCTACAAAAGGTTTTTCCCACTCACTGTTTGCTGACACAGGTTGGAGTTGGGCCATAAGTATTGTCTTTAGTTTTTGTTGTTGTTGTTTTTTTCTTTTTTTGGTGTTTACTTGGAAAAGAGTGGTCATTGCATACAAGCATTATGCATTTTTCTAGTTTTCTGATTAGAGAACAAAAATAAAGTCATTGACAGAGCTCTTTTTGTTTGTACATTCTAGCATTTTTGTGTTCCCAGCTTTTTCTGTTCCAAGTCTGGCAGATGAGAGCATAACAAAGCTAAAGAGACTCAAGTTGTTGCTATTGAGGGCCACATCTAGTCTGCATGCTTCTTTTCATTTTCACAAGTCTTCTTACATCCATTCCACACATGATATATAAAGTTTCCGCTGTACCAGAAAGATAATTGGGAGGTCTGGAGCAGTGGCTCAGTGGTTACAGAGCTTGCCTGACATGTACGAGTACCTGAGTTCAAACACCACACCACAGTACACAATGAAGTCTGGGAGCAATGAAAGCCATGTGAGAAACTAAATAAAACTTATTTTCTCTCTCTCTGTCTCTCTCTTTAGAAAAAATTATATAAATGTGTATATATATATATATATATATATATATATATATATATATAGGAAAAGTATGTCTACATCAGCTTCCTAGAACAGCAAATATCTTCTAGAAGTGTGTTCTTCAATTTCCCAATATTTGAAGCTTTTATCGATATCTATTTATGTAATTCTAACTTAGAGAACATATTTTGGATGATTTCAGTCCTTTTAAAGTAATTAGATAATATGCAGCATATAGTGCTTGATATATATTCCATTTGCATTTTTAAAGAGTATATACTTTTCTTTTTTGGGTTAAAATGTTCTACAAATGTCAATTAAAAAAAATGGTTGATAATGTAAAGTAAATCTTCTACATCCATATTTATTTTTCCTGAAAGTGGTCTCTTAATTGCTTCCATGGTTAGCATATGTCCCTAAAAATTTATGTGATTGAAACTTAATACCCAAATTCACATGCTAATAATATTCGGGAGGTAATTAAGATTAGGTGAAGTCATGAGGATGAGACCCTCATTGTTGTATTAGTGGCTCTATAAGAGGGAAAGAGACCCAAGTTAGCATTTTTACTCTGTCTCATACCATATGATGTCTTCTGCAATGTTATAACACATCAAGGAGGAACTAGCAAGAATTTTCACCCTTTCATATGATGAACCAAAGAAACTTCCACTCCTTATAATTTAGCTGGTTGAATTTTGTTAGAACATCAGATAATGGGATATGATGTATTCTGAAATCTAACCGCACAATGTGAATTTGCCTATTTCTGCTTTCAATTCTCTTAATTTTGGCTTCATTTATTATAATAGTGTACTTATTATGTATATGTATATTTAAAATTATTATGTTTGCTTGGTGAACTGATAATCTGTTTGTCATTAGATGTATCCCTCTTAAACACAGTTAACATATCTTATTTTGAAAATGGTTATATTTGATATTACTTGGTAACATCATATTTTAATAAATGATTGAAAGTATAGTCTTTCTATTCTGAACATCTTTAAAGATTATGCTAAAATTATCTTTTTAATTTTGATATGTTCATTAATAAGGCAACTTTGTTGAACCAAGAATATAATTTACACTTGGTTCTTTAACCTATCAATTAATGCCTTTTATTAAGACTTTGAAGCATACTTAATTTTAATAATATTTGGCTTAAATTTATCATTTTGTTTTTTTTTATTTTCTTGTGTTCTTTGATTTCTTTGTCTTTTCCCTGGCTTGTAAGAGATTTTTTAAAAAAATATTTTCTGTTTTGGCTTATTGTAACATGGAACAATGAACACTGGACAAAAAGAAAAATGAATTATGCTGTCATTTTTGCTATTAATTAATGTTTAATTGAGCAAGCCATTTATCTTTTTTGACCTGCTTACTCAATTGCAGGATTAGATGGTTCTAGTTGGTTAATTTTCCAGTTCCATAATTTTGTTTTACTACCTATATATATGCATAAATGATTGTAATGTGCTTACAAAGCAAGATTTTTTTAAGTAGAGCTTCCAATCTTTAACAGGATAATTACTTTTAATCAAATAAAACAGATAAAAATCAAATACACTTTGAGACATTGGCAAAAAATATTTCTTCAAAATAATATTTACTTATACATATATGTACCAAAGTTGCATTGGGAATTCTACTAAAATTTTTAAAAATGCATTTTAACATTTATTTTAGTCAATGTGTTAATTAATGACTTATAAGGTACTGCATTTCATTTTAATGTTTCTGCAAGGACAGAAATGAGTATAAGTCAATGTTAGCAGCATTGTCATAAACAAGTGAAATTTTGAAATTAAAACTGTTCTTCTTTATTGTTTATAATTTTCTTTCCCTTCACATGAAGCATAAGAACCTGTGAAGGTGAAAAACGAATCAACATTTAAATTGCCAAAAGCATAAAGAAAAGCAATTAAGTCATTCAATCAACCTGATGAGTGCTTGAACACACAAGAGAAGACCATCAAACTTATTGTCTTTAAGCAGCGAAAGTTTGTTTCAATGAGCAAATTTTTTTTTAAAGCCTAACTATGTGTTGATTTTTTTTTTCCAAATTATTTATGGTGTACGGGAACTTTACTCTTTGTCATGATTATTATATTAGCCAATTTTTTTTTTTTTTTGCTTCTTAGAAAAGACTGAATAGTTTATTATTTGTTCATCCTCTTAGTAAAGGAAACAACATGTTTCTACTTTGTTGTGCAATATTACACAGAGCTACAATGAACAGATATTATGCTACTTTTCTTTCATTCTATCACATCATGTTTCTCAAAGATCTCTGAGACACCTTTAAGACTATTCTCTTATAATTTAACTTAATCTTGCTTACCCATTTGGAATCCAAAAAAAATTACGTCCTTGAAGTTTGAGTATATTTCATTATTACCCAAAATGACAATATATTTTGCAACCTCCCACCCTTGTACTGGGGTCTGAACCCAGGGACACTTTACCCCTGAGCTACATCCTCAGCCTTTTCTTTAGATTTTTTATTTGGAAACAGGTTAAACATTTCTTAGGGCCTTGCTAGGTTGCTGAGTCTGGCCTCAAACATTTGATCCTCTACTCTTAGTTTCCTGAATCTCTAGGATTACAGGCATTTTGTATTTTTATGATATTTTGAAAACTAATTTTAATTCATTCATGTGGGGGGCTGGATTGTCCCCCAGGGAGCCGATCAGGAGGAGGGTGAGTGCCGACGGCTGGAACCCGGGTCCCCCCTCGTCCGGGGACCCCTTCCCTCCAGCCGGGGAAATGAGGCAACCACACACAGCTGATGGCAGCTCAGAATCTGTTTATTACTAAGGCACACGGGTTTTTATAGAGGAGGAGGGGAGACAGCCAAGGAATCAATAATCCTTCTAAGGGAGTTGCCAGGTGTTATGTAGATTTCAGGTACAGACAAAAGTTAGGAACATTCTGTGGTCAAGACATTCTGACCCACCCTGTTTGACC
>PVKS010040621.1:0-16523 GCA_004027875.1 Aplodontia rufa
GTTAGCTCTCTTCATAGGATAAAAATATTTAAAATACATATTTCCATTATGGCTGAATAACAATTAACCCAGCCAAGAAAATATTATATAACATGGAAGATATTATTAATGTAATTCATCATATAAGCAGGTAAAATTGTAAAAAATTGTGTAATTATTTCAATATATATGAAGTTAAGAATTGTAAGATTCTACTCTATTCTTGATTGAAACATTTAAAATTATATTTGGAGTATTTCCTTCTTAACATGACAAAGGTTATGTACTTAAAACCTGGAAGTAACATTATACTTAATGGAGAAACATTAGGGTTACTCTCTTTAAAAACAGAAATAAGGTAAGAATGATCAATTCTGTACCGTCTCTTATTTAATAATATACCAGAGAACACTGGACCGTAGTTATTCAATAAGGAAAACAAGCCACAAATAGCAGAAAGCAAAAACGTGTATATATATTTATAAACACATATGTGTGTATATATATGTATACATATATGTGTGTTTGTGTTTTGAAAGTAAAATTATTACACATCTAAGTACAAGAAAATCACCCACAAATCATCAAAGATCAGGAAATGATAGAACAACCAAAACCTCCATAAACAGTAAGTATCTTGGTATATGTGGAAACTAGCAGTGAGTGGAAGAGGTAATGAAGGCTGACAGCTTCATTTTTACCCTGACCCATTGCAAATGTGTGGTGCATTTGTATGGTGTGTTTTCAGCTAGAACATGAAGCAAAGACAGCTCATGCATAGGCATCTCCAAATCACCAGCACACAGCTAACCATGTGCATGTAGCCCTCGTGGATGAAAGGAGAGCTTTTTCCTGAGTGCTCACTCCATCACACAGTATGATGGTTTGAATGTTGTATCCTTCCAGACTCAGTGAAATTCAACTGCCATGGTAATAGCATTAAGAGGTGAGCACTTCCAGAGGTGTTAGGCCATGAGTGTTCTGCCCTCATGGGTGGGAGTTAAAGCAGTTGTTAAAGCCTGATCTTTCTTGCCCTTCCACCTTCTGTCATGATGACACAGCAAGCACTCTGTCCCCATGCTCTCACCTCTGTCTTGGACTTTTCAGCCTCCAGAACTGTGAGCTAATACATTTCTGTTCATTACATATTACCTAGTCTCACATTCTATTATAGCAGCAAAAACAGACTAGGACGCAGATACTCGTATACAATATATATACATATATTTACAAGCAGACATGTGGACACACACATATTCCTTTATACACACATTCATATGTGTTTGTACATGCACATACAGAAATAGAAACTCTTGGAGATCTCTCCTCCTTTAAATAAATATCTGGCAAAAGTCCAAAGGATTAAATAAGGATTTTCATAGATGCAAGCTAGAAAGGAATGGCTGATAGTCACCCAGGCAGTCCATGTTATTAACCATGGTACTTTGCTGCCACCCCTGTAACTTGAAAGTCAGAGGATCTGTTTAACAGGGGTTTATTGAGGATTATGGGTTAATCACATAAAGTGATTAACATGATGCTTGGCATAGAGTATACACTTAATGAGTGTTAGACACTGTTGTTTTATTAGGAGTTTTCCCCACAAAATGCCATTATCAAAAATTCATGTGACAGCTCCACAGCAGTTTATAATCATTATTTTGGAAATCTACCAAAAGGAGAACCTCATACATTTTGAAGATCAAGTATTTTCTCCCTTGCCAGAGTTTTCCCTCATTAGAACATAGTGATGTTTGTTAGGGGAAAAGTTTTATTCTAGTCTTTCAGGCTGAATTGAGGATAAAGAGAGTGTTTCTAAAGGGGCGTAAAGCTAATAAGTAGAAATGTGCCTGCGCAATTCTTGGAAGGGGTAGAGAAGAAGGTACTGGATGTAAGATCTAATGAAAGCAGGAGCGTTTGTTGCCACCCTTGGTTTGAGAAGACGAATGAAGAGGAACCCCAAAATACTGTGGGGTGCTGCATTACAGAATGTGTGCTTCTTCCCTCAGAAGAGTCTGATAAAGCTGTTATTGAAATGTTGACATTGAGAAGAAAGCAGACTATTCAAAGTCAATACTAGAGAGTTCTAAACCTTGACTCAGAAGACAAATTGACTATAGAACTTTAACCGGTCTTGGAAGCTGAGCAGGTTATCTCAAGTGTAAATGAAGATAACAATTCTTCTATGCCTAAGAAAGTAGTTATGAATCACAAATGACACTGGTAAGTAAAATAGTTTTGAACTATAAAAGCTCTTCAGTGTATGAGATGAAATATCATCTATGCATTACCATAATTAGGTATTTGCTACTTGTTTCCCTTCTTAGATATTAAGGATATAATTATATTCCTTAGCAACTTGCTTAGAATCTAGTAGAAACAATAAATATTTGTCTAATGAATGAATGAACAAACAATTATAAAATAGGAAAGAAAATGAAAATGAATGTTGACACATCTCTATAATAAATAAGAACAACCTGAGAAAATGTGTGGGTGGACAGATGAATAAATAATTTTTGTTACAGGTATGCTTACTTTTTCCAAGACTTCAATTTTATGTCTTCTTGCATACACACAATATAGTCCTTTGGTTTAAGACTCAGATTATCAGGTTTATTCAATTTAGAATTATTTATATTCTAAGTAGAGTTGTATGAGACTAAGAATGTTATGAGTTCTGTTCATTGCCTTGACCTGCTCATTAATCAGACTCATGGGCCTACATGTACAATTATTCCCCTTAAGGGAATGAGGTGGTTTCCTGCCTGGGTGTCAATTTGGCTACCAGAATGAAGAGAGGCATTATTTCACCTCAGCAGTTCAATTATATTTCAAGATGATAACATAAGTGGCATGACACAACACTCTTTATTCTCAATGTATTTTACCAATATTTGCTTATTTATATTTAATAATGTTATTTGCTGATCTGGGTATGTAGTTACTAACGTGATTTTGAAAAAATGTGCTTTTAAAATTTTTATTGATGCATAATAATTATGTATAATAATAGAATTAATTGTGGCATATTTGTGCATACATAAAACATAATTTGATCAACTTTATTCCCCAGTATTTCCCCTATCCATCCTTTCCTTCCTCTCTCCCTCCCACTGACTCTATTCTTCTACCCTATTGGTATCCATTCTATTTTCAAGACATCCATTATTTTTTTAAAAAATTTTCTCTCTAGCTTCCACATATATCAAAAATATATGACCCTTAATTTTCTGAGTCTGGCTTATTTCATTTAAAGCAATCCTCTCTAGTTGCATCCTTTTTCTTGAAAATGACATAATTTCATTCTTCTCTGTGGCTGAATAAAACTCCATTCTGTATAAAGATCACATTTTGTTTATTCATTCATGGAACTCCTAGGACAGTTCCATGACTTGGTGATTGTGACCTGAGCTACTATACACAAGGGTATGCAGATATCTCTATAGTTTGCTGACTTTAATTCTTCAGGGTAAATACCAAGGAGTGGTATACCTAGGTCATGTCGTGGTTCCATGCCTAGTCTTCTAAGGAACTACCATACTGATTTCCATAGTGATTGTAGTAATTTGCAAGGTCACCAACAATATATAAGAGTTCTGCAAAAGGTGTTTTTGTGAAGACAGAAACTAGAGAAGTTAGAAGACTGCCCTGGAATTAGAACATGTATGAGGACAAATGTAAACTATTCACAATATTGTCTCATTTAAAGGAATTAAAAAGTATAAGTAGGTTTGAATTGTAAAAGGGCTCTGTTCTGCAACTGTGATCACAATCCAGTTTTAGGAATCCAGTACTGGTATTCTTGGGAAAGCTCCTTGCAATGTGTTTTGGGGTTCAGATTCAACAAAGCATGTTTACTGTTTACTGGAGTGGAACTATAGGTACTTTGAAATTTTCAAATCAACTAACTCTAGTTATTTTATCGGAAACTATATTCCAATTTTCAACTATGATACTAGAAATTTTTGTCATTGAGGAAAAAATCTAATTCATACCCATTTAACTTCCATCTAGAAAGAAGAATTGGATTCTTTTCTGGTCCCTAGAATGCAAATAACAGCTCTGGGAAGGAGGGCACAGACTTTAAATACTCTGTAACAGGTTAGCAAACTTTTTGTATAAAGGACAAGACAGTAAATATACTTACTTTTTAGGTCAAGACATGAAATTGAAGACATGCTGGTACAAACAAAACAGAAAACAAATTTATATAATTTTTTACAAAAAATATATACATTTTTTTTGTAAGGTGGGCAGCCTTGTCTTGTTCCTGAGTTCAGTAGAAATGCTTTCAAATTTTCTCCATTTAGTATTATACTACCTGAGGGGTTGGCATACATGGCCTTTACAAAGTTGAGTTTCTTTGATCCCTATTTTCTCTAGAGTTTTGAGCAAAATGGGTTCTGGATTTTATCGAAGGCCTTTTCTGCATCGATTGAGATGATTATATGGTTTTTTGTCCTTAAGTGTCTATTTAAGTGATGAATCACATTTATTATTTATTTATTTATTTATTTATTTATTTTTTCAGGACTGAGGATTGAACTCGGGGCCTTGAGCGTGCTAGGCAAGCGCTCTGCCAATGAGCTAAATCCCAACCCCCACATTTATTGATTTACGTATGTTGAACCAGTCTTACATACCTAGAATGAAGGCCACTTGGTCATGATGAATTATTTTCTTGATGTGTTTTTGAATGTGGTTTGCAAGAACCTTACTAAGGATTTTTGCATTGATATTCCTGAGAGATAATGGTCTGTGGTTTTCTTTTTTCTATGTGTCTTTGTTGGGTTTTGGTATCAAAGTTATGGTTGCTTAATAAAACATGTTTGGGAGAGTTCCCTCTTTTTCGATTTCTTGGAATAGCATAATAAGGAGTGATGTTAGTTCTTCTTCAATAGTGTGGTAAAACTCCATGGAGAATCCATCAAGTCCTGGGCTTTTCTTCTTTGAAGACTTTTAATTACTATATGGATTTTGGTATCTGTTATTGGGCTGTTTAGGATTTCAATGTCAATTTGGGGATGTTGTACGTGTCTAGAAATTTGTCCATGTCATCCGGATTATCTGATTTAGAGGAGTACAGTTTTTCAAAATATGTTCTGATTATCTCTTTGATTTCAATGGGTTCAGTGGTGATCACTTCCTTTTCATTGATTATTTTGATGATTTGCTATGATCGATTCTCTACTTTTAGTTAGATTAGCAAGGAGTCTGTCAATTTTATTGATTTTTTCCAAAGAACCAGCTCTTTGTTTTGTCAATTCTTTATATTGTTTATTTTTTATTCTCAATTTCATTGATTTTAGCTTTGATCTTAATTATTTCCTATCTTCTGCAGGCTTTGGGATTAGACTGTTCTTCCTTTTGTAGAGATTTGAGTTGGACCATAAGCTTATTTGCTTATTTGCTAGGGGTCCCTCCTGATCTTTTTTTTCTTTAAGAGAAAATGACAGAGAGAGAGAGAGAGAGAGAGAGAGAGAAACAGAGACAGAGAGTTAGAGAGAATCAACTTTTATTGAGTTTTTGACATGGCTTTTGTTGCTCTGACAGTTGTGTACGTGGGTGCTGGGATTTGAACCTGTGTACTTGTGCATACCAGGCAAGTGCCATAACTGTCAAGCCACTGCTCCAGCCCCCTCTCCTAATTCTTAATGTTGACACTCAGTTCAATAATTTACCCTTAAGAATGCTTTCATGCTGTCCCAGAGGCTTTGATATGTTGGGTCTTAATTCTCATTCTCTTCCAATAATTCCTTAATTACTGTTCTCATGTTTTCTTAGATCCATTCTTCATTTAATAGGGTGTTATTCAATCTCCACATATATGTGTGTTTTGTGCCATGGTTTTTGCTATTAATTATTAGGATCATGGCATCATGGTCTGATAGGATGCTTGCAATAATATCTATTTTTCTATATTTCCTGAGATTTCCTTTGTGAACTGTAATATGATCTATTTTGGAGAAGGATCCATGTGCTGCTGAGAAGAAGGTATACTCTGCCAATTTGGGGTGGAATATTCTATAGATGTCTAATAAGACTGTTTGATTCATGGTGTTGTTTAGACTGATGATCTCTTTATTGGTTTTTTGCTTTGATGATCTGTCTTTTGATGACAGAGGAGTGTTAAAGTCTCCCAGTACTATTGTGTTTAGGTCCAGAAGTGGTTTCATATCTTGGATTAATTTCTCCACATAGTTGGGGGCATTGGTATTTGGAGAGTATGTAGTTACTATGGTTATTTCTTCCTTTTCTATTGTTCCTTTTACTAGGATGTAGTGGCTTTCTTTATCTCTTCTGATTAATTTATGTTTAAAATCCACTTTGTCAGATATAAGAATTGCAACTACAACTTGCTTTCTTGGGCCATATTTCTGATAGATTTTTCCCATCTTTTCATCCTTAATCTGTGGCTGTCATTGGCTGTAAGGTGGGTTTCCTGTAAGCAGCATATTGTTTGGTTTTACATTTTGATCCAATCTGATAGTCTATGTGTTGTGATTGGTGCATTGAGACTATTCACATTCAGTGTTAGTTACATGGTTGTGGTTCATATTTATTGTGTTGTATTAGTAAGTTCTTTGCTGTCTTAGTTGTCCATTGATAGCATGTACCTTTATTGAATTTCCACGGTGAGTTTGGAGGAATGTTAGCTTGGTCTTCTATCTGGAGTTTATCTTTGAAGATTCTTTGTAATGCTGGCTTTCTGTTCACGAACCCTGCAAGTTTGTTCTTATCATGAAAAGTTCTTATTTCCCCCTCAAATTTGAAGCTGAGTTTTTCTGGATATAGTATTCTTTTCTGCATGTTGTGTTCATTCATGCATTGAAAGATCTCCTTCCATGATCTTCCTGCTTCCAGAATCTGAGCTGAAAAGTCAGATGTGATTCTTATTGTTTTGCTGCTGAATGTGATTTGTCCTTTCTCCCTTGCTGCTTTCAATATTCTTTCCCTGATTTCCATGTTGTACATTTTGAATATGATGTGTCCTGATGAGCTTCTCATTTGATTAGGCCTATTGGGTGTCCTATAAGCTTCCTGGATGAGCATATCTGACTCTATTTTTATATGGGCACATTTTCTTTAGCATTTTCCTTAAGAATGATCCTTGTCCCATTTGTTTGTGTTTTGATTTCTTCATGTATATCAATTACTCTTTTATTGTTTCTTCTCATTTCATCCCACATATTTTAAAAATTCTGTTCGTGTTCTGTGAGTTTTTTTTCTTTTTGTCATCCATTCCCTCTAGCTTGCTCATTCTGCCCTCATTGTCAGAGTTTTTTCTTCAAGAGCTGAGGTTCTGTTTTCTATAGAAGTTAGTCTATTATTAAATTCTTCCATGGTTTCTCTAATGTCATTGACTGCTGATTTTAGCTCTGTTACTTCTCTTTTGAGTATGTCTATTTCTTTGCTAATAGAGATTTTTCATCTCTTGAGTTTTCTCACTTAGTGCCTTCATTATATCTTCTTTTATCTCAGTATTCCATTTAGTAATCAGATCATTGATAATATTTTCAAGGTTTTAATCTTGATCCCTATTGGTAGCAACCTTTTCAGGGGAGTTTTGGGTTTGAGGTGAACCTCTCCTGGTTTGATTCTTCATTTTTGAAGAGCTCTTCTAGATCTCTGAATTGAGATATCCTATGGGGAAGGTAGGAAATTCTCCAGGTGGTTTTTCTTTGCAAATCAAAGGGTCAGGTCAGCCACCAACTCTTTGATGCTCACCTTGCACAGATGGTGTTTCTGCCTGGGTCCTCATGTTGCTCTACCTTTTGGTTCCAGGCTCAAGGTTACAAATCTGAACCTACTGGAACTTGGACCTCAGGTTGGCAGTGTTCTGAGTGCTGTCTGGTGGGCCTCATACAGACCCCAACTAGAATGCAGGGTGTGAGGTAGGTGGGGCTGCTCCAAGCTGGGAACCTCCCCTGGTTGTTCCTTAGCAGGGGCTGCTATAAAAGGAGGTCCTATAAGTCATGTCCTGAGAGCCTTCCAGTGGAACTCAAACAGGCCCCAATTCCAATGCAGGGAATCAGGTTGGTAGGGCCGTTCCAGGTGGGGAACCTGCTCTGGTTGGTCTGGAGCAGGGGATGCTCTGGATGGGGGTCCTACCATCATGTCCTGAGGGCCTTCCCTATTATTGAGTTTTTAAAGTTCTATATATGTGTGTGCAGGCAATTTATCACACATGTCACTTGAAAACATTTTCATTCAGTCTAAGATTTGTTTTTATATTCTCTTATCAGACTTTTACATAGCAAAGGTATTGCATGTGATAAAGTCTCATGTTTCTTGCTTTCTTTCATTTTTAAATTCAATAAATTTATTTTCTATCATGGAAAGTGTTGTGGTTTGGATGAAAGTTGTCCCTCAAAAGCTCAATATGTGAGACAATGCAAAGGCTGAAGGTGAAATGATTAGATTATGAAAGCCTTAACCCAATCAGTGAACTAATCCCCTGATCAGGATTAACTGGTTACTGTAGACTTTCAGGGTGTAGCTGGAGGAGGTGGGCCATTGGAGGCATGACTTTGGATATGTATTTTGTATCTGGTCAGTATCTCTCTCAGCTTCCTAAACAATGCCTCCTAAAATTGTTCTTATTGGGTCCTTTGGTCATAGCAATGAAAATCCTGACAAAAAAGAAAGTGATTTTGATATTATATCTAGGAAACCATGACCAAATTCAAGGTCATAAAGATTTTCTACAACATTTTCTTCTAAAAATTTTAGGGTTTTACATATTAATTTAGATTTATGATCTGTTTTTAGTTAACCATTTTAGGTATTAAGAATATGTTTGTGTTCATTCTTTATGCATATTCACATCCATTTCCTCAGAAATACTTGCTAAAAATATTTTCATTGAACTATCCTTCCCCTTTCAAAAATCCGGCTGATTATATTTGTGTGGACCCTATTCTTTTCTATCCATACGTATTTCTACACTTTTATCTATACCACACTGTTTTTATTACTCTAGCTTTATAGTAAGTCTTGAAATTACATAATATATTACATTTTTCCCCCAAAAATAATCATGGCTGTTTTGTTTCTTTGCCTTTCCATATGAATTTTAGAATCAGCGTGCTAATGCCAACAAGAATCTTACTGGGATTTTAATTGGAATTGCATTGGCTCTATTGAGCAAATTGAGAATTGACATCTTAACAATATTGTGCCTTCCAAATATGAGCATGGTCTACCTCTCCATTTATTTAGGCACTCTGTGGTTTCTTTTATCAGTGTTCTGTAGAGTAGACTAAAAAGTCTGTATAGTATATATTTACTTGAGTTCTGGTACTTCATTTTTGATGTTATTATAAATGGTTATTTGCTTTTAAATTTCATATTCAAATTGTTCATTACTAGCATATGAAAATAAAACTGACCTTCTATATTGACTTTTATCCCTGATCTTGCTAAATTTGTTTAGTTATTCCAGGAGATTTTTGTAGTTTCTGTGAATTTTTTTATATTTTCAATTATTTCATCCCCAAATAAGGATTATTTTATTCCTCCCTTTCCACTCTGCTTGGCCTTATTTCTTTTTCTTTCATCTTATTCTTGCTAGTAACCTCAGTATGAATTTGAGAACTTTTTTGATAATTTACTACATTTTTTGCACCCCATTCCTTTAAATTTTTGAACAATTGTTCTTGCCTAAAGTCTAATAAAAGTTTATTTTCTCTAAACATTTTTATTTGTCTACAGTAATCAAACCTGACCGGATTAACTCACAATTGGTAAAACACTTTTCTTGTTTGGCTAACAAATCTCTAAATGCTTAGCTTTATCAGTATGCATGTGTATGTGTGTGTGTGTGTGAGCATGTGCATGAATGCTAGCATGATGAGCTATCTGGCTTCACATTTAATATTTTTACTAATTTAATATTTTTACAATTGTACTGAGTACTTAATTTGGTAATGTCAGCATATGTTGTGTGCTTTCAGCATTGCTATGTGTCCTCTGATAATAAACAAATTGAATATATTTTTGATCTAATTAAACCATACTCCATACTCCATAGCACCTTAAAAACACATTAACAATTTGCTTCTTTCTCTTTTAACACAATGGTTATTAAAATACTAGTGAAAGGTCATGATATGGAGATATGTGTGACACTTGAAATGCTGTTGATCTGTAACTGCAACATTATGATTTGAAGTGTCCTAAACATCACTGTGAGGTAAAGAGAGAGCCACATGTGGTCTCTGAAGCAATTCAATTCTGCTCTTGTAGTTCAAAACAATTTTGGTACTTTGTAAATAAACAGACAAGGTTGTGTTTCAACAAACTGTAAGGACACTGAAATATGAATCTCATGTAATTTTCACATATCATGAAGTATTGCTCTTCCTTTGTTGTGTTTCCAAGGTATTTAGAAATGGAAACATGATTCTTATCTTTCAGACCCTAAAAAAAGACAGAAGAATAGATTTGACCCATGGGCTGTAGTTTGTTAATCCCTAATGTAGAGCTGTGAAATATCTAGAGAAGGTGGAGAGGTGGCATAATCTTTTTATACAAAGGCAATAATTAACTACTTGCCCGGTACCCTGCCATATGTTTTCTGAGAAAGGGTAAGTCTATGTACATGTAGTGTACTGGAGAGTGTGCTTATATGAGTGATCACTTGTGTGTGCACATATATGTCTGTGTATTAACATGTGCATATGTATGAATATACAGTGTGTTTTTATGCATGCTTATGTGTCTCTGTGTGATTTAATAAGGACTCATGGACAAATCTAGTATTTTTTCTCCAAAGATTTTATATACAGGTAGTTGCATAATAATAAAGAGATGCCAGTTTTAGCTATATCTCAGCTTCAGAATCTAGTTCAAAATTATACTTTTTACTCTATTATAAAACAGATTAGATATGTCTTATTAGCATTATTCTTTAAAGCAGCTAACTAGAAACTTAGTTCTCATATAACTATTCAGATAATTTTACCACATTTGGTGCCAAAATTTAAATATCAATGCCACCAAGACATTTCTCTACTTGTTTACTTGTTTAAAATCTGATATTAAAAGGTATTACTCTTCTAGAAGTTAAAAGACTTAATTTTCATTGAGATTCAATTTTCCCCTAATATGATAATTAACTTTCTTAAATTTTTGGAGGCACCTTTGCTAAAGGGGAAATATGTTTAATTTTTTTTTGTTTCCTGTAGGATTATATGTAGGGGTTGGGGTAGATTGTACCAGTAGCACACATTTTCTTGCCAGTTCCATATGTGAAATTCACAGGACACTCAGAAAATAACATGTGCCTCAATCTACTCAGCTGGAAAGTTGGGCTTTAAAAAATGGCGTGCAGAGAGAATATAAAAGTTAGGGTGCCTAGCAATTGAAGTGGCCTGTAGGAGATTCCCAACACATTACATGTCTCAAATGATGAGCACTCCAGAGTAATATAACAAGGAGAGAATGGTCATTATCAAACACTGTCTTAGTCAACAAGAGGGTTTCCTGCTGTCTGTGGACACTGAGGGATGAGAAAACATGCATCACTGTTTGCTCTAAGACACTTTGCAGTAATTTTATCATAAAATTTACTTCTATCCTGTAAGATCCCAGAAGCTCCTAAAAGGAAACAAAGCTTTTGGTAAAGGGATAGTCACTGGGTCATCACATATAAATTCTCTTTTAATGATACTGTATTCATTTATTCAACATACAATTATTCCATGTTTTTGAACTGATGTTTTTTGGGGGAAAATATGATATCCACTTAAGCAAAAATACTTTCTTCTTCTATTTCCAAGAAATATTCTAATGATCGATTTTTACCATTCCTTGAAATTATCCCTTTTTAAAAAATGTCATCTTTTTCATCATATGTGGCAAATTGGAAACTTGATAAGCAATACATGACAACTTTCACTTTTCATAAATCTTTTGCCTAGTGCTAATAGGACATGCATACATGCAATTTAACAATTAAATATTAAAGAAATTCTTATCTCCCAAACACATGTTTATGGCTGTCTTACCCAAAGAAAGGAGAAGAAAACCAGCAATACATAAAACAAGGGCTATTGTAGAGTATAGCATGTAGATAGCCCAGGAGATATCATATGGGAAAGATAGATAAAAAATCTTGCAGATAGAACAGTGAGATGTCTGAATGCACAATTTATATTACCAGAATTATTTCTACGCTAAAATGACCAGTAGTATGGGTCTTGAGAAACTGCAATAAATAAATAAATAAATAAATAAATAAATAAAAGATTCTGAATTGCAACTTCAGGTAGATGTTTACTTCTTGTCCTCTTTAGATATGAAAGCCAATTCTGTTTCAGATCAGGTTTGCAATGCTAAATAAAGTTAAAATATGCTCCCCCATCCCAAATTGCTCAAATATATGTGATTTTATGCACCTTGGCAGTGTATGAAGATTGCACAACTCCAGATTTTTAGCATACTTGAGAAGGAAAGAAGTAGAATCATGAGAGCCAAATAAAATCTACCCTAGATAGTTAGCTCCTAATTGATTAGAACTTTAATGTTTTGAGTAAAACACTGGTAACTTATTCTACTCATCCCCAGACCGAACCTTTATAATCAGCCACCATTCCAAAAACATACTTAACCCAATGGCTGTGTCTTTGAGTCTCTCTTTAAATATCTCAGTCTGACTTGAAAGATGGGGGTTACAACAAAAATTAAGTTAATTTAGAAATATTTAGTTTGTATTTGCATGCTTGATCTTAACTGAACCTAATTATGAGTTTTCTTTATGCTTACAGATAAGGATATTTTCCCTCTAAAACTGTTAGATTTTTGTCATCTGCATGACATATATCTTTTCAGCTTTATACTATGAAAACATCCATATGGATATACATCGTTGCTTTTCAGGTGTCAAAATTTGTTGATAAATATATAGTTTGTAAGAAGCATATAAGTGGCAAGAAACCAACTGCGACTAATATGAAATTCAAATAAAAATGTATCTGTTCTAATAAACAAAGTTGATGGCTCAGGGTTCAAATTATGAAAGAACTAGTTCTGTTGTTGAAGTCATTTAACCTAGCTATGTTGATAGGACAAAAATTTATTGAAGATGATAATTTCCTGGTTAATCAGTCAACATCCTTTCTACTGAAATTGTCTCTATTCCCAACACATTACTGTTTCCAGTTCACATTATGCTCAGGAAGGATGGATTTTCATCACATAGGATGGCTTAATTTGGTTAATTGTGTTTCTTTCTCAATATACCATCTGCTTAAATCAGGCTTAAGTTGAAGATATCAAGCTAGTCTGGCTATTTTAAGCAGCAAGGATTTAGTACAGGAATTAAGTTTATACAAACCTATTGGAAAACCAGGAAGACAGGTTAAAACACCTTAGAAGTAATCCATATGGAGAATTTCTACCTCCATTATAATCAAGACTCTGAATCACTGTCACTGAAACTAACTATAGGATCTAGGAATATATTATTTTAGCTACGCAATCCATAGACTAGAAAACTGACTTCTGTTGACTCCAGAGACACATTACATCTGTTATATTGGCACAGGCAAAAGTGGATGCCCTGATCCCTGTCAATATTCAGAAATTAATTATGGGGTACTGGAATCTGTGCAAATGCTGTTACAGAAATATCCAGAACCTTTGTGACTGTGTTGATCACCAGAAATGATAGATCTGTAGCTTCCACATTACTCCTCCTTCCAAATATCACATTACTGTATGTAACTCTCCAACTGCATATTATGACTTCTGTGTGTACTTAGAAATATAGATTTTAGCTTTTCAGCTGCAGAAGTGTTGGAAAGCACATAAGAAGGAAGGTGGTGTGGATGTTGAGTACAAATCTGCCATAATTCCCACTGTCGTTCTTTTTCCCTATCCAGTGACCACTTAGGCTTCTTTTCTCATTCAAAAATTCCTGAACAACAATAGTAGCAATAAGCTTTTTCTGACTAATCCAATGGAACAATTTCCTCGAAAAAATGGAAACCTATACCCATTGTCCTTCCCGCTTCTATTAATCACAGACTTCTCTGGGAGATATTCTTTCCTGTTGTAATCCACTGACCTTCTCATCCACATATCTTAGAAGAATGTCTATCAAAATAATACATAATATGAAATAGGGGAAACAAAGTGGAAAATAGGAAACATGTTTACACAGAAATAAATACATAAAAACAAAATAAATACTATGTTTGTTGATCCAGATAGTCACAAGACTACAGTTGGTATAGCAACTTTCTACTTTGCAATTCATGCTCCCATTCCCCTCAGTTGTGTAGGGTGAACTGGTGGATGAATTAAAGCCAATTTTCATTCTTGATGGGGCTGAGCTACAGGTATCTCTGCCTATTTTAGATTTCTGGAATTGTACATGACTTAGTCATTTTAGACTATATTGTGAAGGATTCCCTCATTCCACACTAATATATACTACCCCTGGCATAGACTTTAATAGCAACTCTGTCCTCTTCAAATTAGCATCAGTCTTCCCATCCAACCAAGAAAATGCTTTTAAATTTATTTTTAATTGATGTAATATTTGCACAATTTTATGAGTACAGTACAATAGTTAAATATGTAAAACAATGTATTAATATCCAGACTTTATAAGAACTCAAAAAAACTTACCACAGAACCAAATAATATGATTTAAAAATGCAGAGACTTAAGGGCCAAATATTTTCCCTCACATGTGGAGGCTGGAGTAAAATCTAAGACCGATTGAAAGTTAGCTAAGCTCAAAAACAAACTCAACGTAGGTGAATTTTCCCTTAAGAAGGGGGAACCATAACTATGAAGCTGGCGGGAGAAGGGAGGGAGGCAGGAAAGGAGGGAGGGATTGGGGGGTTATCAATACAACTGGGATCTCTCCACTCACATGAGAAGCCCAACTATACACAGGTTGGTGAAAAAGATCAGAAAATTCAAAAATTAATACACATGTGTGTGCCTATTTCTATCAATAACATGGGGGTAAAGCAGAGGAGACATGGGAGCAGGGAGTGGTGGAAGAGGGGATATACTAGACTAGGATCGGCCTTAATTTACTTTGTCAATATTCCATCTATGTATAAATATGAACAACAATTCCCTCCAATATGTAAGACTATGTTGAAAGAATAAAGAAATAAATTTAAAAAAATAAAAATGAGCAAATGATCTGAACAGATATTTCTTCAAACAATTATCAGGAAACTACAAATCAAATAATGAGATATCATTTATCCCCAGTAGGGATGTCAACTATAAAATATAATGAAAATAACAAATGCTGGTAAGAATTTAAGAAAGGAGAAATTTCTAGAACAGTTGGTTAGAATGTAAATGTATAGCCATTAGGAAAAGCAATATAGAAATTCCTCCAAATGCTTAAAAAAAGCACATATTTTCTCCTATTATTTTAAGACCACAAGAGCTACAAATGACAGGTGGTCATTTCAGCTTTTAACTATAGGTATAAGTGTGTCATCTGGAAGGTATTGCTTTTTTTGAATATGATAGTATTTAAAACCAGGAGACTTAAAAGTTGGGGGAAGCAAAGAATTTTTTTTTTTCAAAAGGATTCATCCTTAAATTCCAGATTGTATATTTTCGTTATGGAAGAAAATGCACCAAAATAAATGCACTATGCTTTTCATCTCAACTGTGAAGTTGGTGACTCAATACTAGGACCTCTGCTCATGGAGCCACAGGAAAGCTCAATGTCTCCATGGCCATGCTGGTCCTCAAAAACAACTGAAGCAGTGTAAGCATAGGCTCCTTTTGTTTCTGCTTCCAAATTTCACATGAGTGCATTTGGTAGAACATAGATCTCATCCAAACCTAACTTCCAGGGAGTCTGGAAATAGAACATATTAAAAGGAAGGTAAGATGAATATTGAGTGCCACTACTTCCCATCAAGGTGACATTTAATTTTACCCATGTTCATGGCAGCATTCATTTTGAAGTCATAGGCCACTCACTTTTCCCACCATCTTCAACCTTTGTTTGTTATTTGTAGTAAGAAAACTTTAGATCAACCCTCTTCACAGTGTTTAAGTATATAATACAGTATTGTTAATTACAAGCACTACACTGTAAAATACTTGTCTAGAATCATTTACGTAATACCTCCATGATTTCCCTGTCTCCTAAATGATGTAGCCATTCTTATATAGCTGTTTGAGATCAGCTATTTCGGATTCTTCATTTAAGTGGGATCATGTCTTCTTTTTTTTTTTTCATTAGAAGTATATAGAGATACAATTGAGGGGGAAACATTAGCAAACCAACAGTAATCAATGTATATATAATTTGTTATCCAGGGGTAATGCCAAAACATGGATGACCACCTTGGGTTTCACCTGTTGCAGTTTCCCCCAGAAGAACTCATGCGTTAGATGCGTATTTCGTGGAGGAATGACATCGGCTTCTGGGACGGTTCCCCCATATTCCCACTCTCCAGTCTCCTATGAGTTCTGCATACACCCTCCCCCCTCCCCATCCCCCTCCCTACACCTCCAAGTATCCTAGGGAGCCATCCCCCTATTAC
>PVKS010040622.1:0-16522 GCA_004027875.1 Aplodontia rufa
ATCTCTACAAATGTCTTAGGTTGTATGTATGACCTTACACCTTTTCTGGATTTAAAACATGAGAATTGACCTCCTTTCTCAATGGCCAAGGTCTAGCTCCAGCCTCCACAGATGAGTGAAGACATTCGACCCTTGGGTCTCTGGGTTATGCTGATTTCACTCAGCATAATTTCTTCCATAGCCATCCATTTATTTTTGAACACGTTATTGGTAACATAGATACGAACCCATCAAGAATCATAAATGGATAAAATAGCAATACACATTCATTCGTGTTTGTTTGTATGGTACAAGGGATCAAACCTAGAAGTGCTTTACCTCTGAGCTGTATCTACAACCCTTGTTATTTTTTAATTTTTGGATAGGGTCTCGCTAAGTTTCTGAGACTTCCCTTGAATTTGCAATCCTTCTGCCTGAGCTCGCCCCCCAGTCGCTGGGATTGCAGGTGTGCACCATCAGGCCCTGTAACACTTTCTTGCTTTAAGAACCTTCTCCAATACCAAACATTGAAGTTTTCCCTAAAATCCTCCCAACTATTACTGTCTATAGGATTGTTGCTTCAATGTGGAGAATGCAGGTTGGAAAGGAAATGGAACCATCATCTTTCTTGATGCACCTGAAAACATGGCAGCTGACCAATGACTGTACTTTATCACATATAGGAGAGTTATTTGCACTCAATAGTTTAATGCTGATAGGAAAATGCAATTTGGTTTTTCATGGGGAAAATAACAAGTATGTTCTGCTACATGTCCAATATGATGTCAGATATATTCAACAGGCTCTATGAAAACTGAACAGTTTGTTAAGTTGATATAGAGACCTAGACTGCAGTCTCTTCTAACAATTCATGTGAAATCAATTTCAACACCCAGCTTCAACAGCAGGAAAGTTGATGTTGCATGTGTAAGACAGTATTTAACCCAAGTTTTCTTCTGTCACTTGTACACAGTGATTAGTGTCTTGCTCCAGGGGAAACCATTCATGGCAATATTGTGCCTCATTGCAGGAAGCTTGCTGAATGATCCCCATTCCTATAATCCTCCAAAATGTGATGCTGCTACCTTTAACATTTCATTATTAAAGTCATTGTACAAACTTTAAAACGTGGTGCAAAATTACTCATGGACACATACCCAGTAAAGAGCAAGGCTCAAAATTCAAAGCAAGGTTTATCTGAAATCACCTCAGGTGCTATAAACATTAGTACATGTTCTCTATTACAGCACTTTTTACTGACAGACTCTGAACTAGAACTAAGTGTGATCATGAACATATTGTTACCCAGTGGTCTGTGAATTTGGATGAGTTGTGTATTATGAAATTCCCAGCATGTCTTGATTATCTCAGCTGCCTTAGGAGGAAATGTATGACATGGATAATCTGAAATGATGAATGATCCCAAAATGTTAGCCTTACATATGTTAAGCTAAGAAATGCACTTACATATGTAACACTGAACACTAGTATATGTTATCCTCCAACCAAAGAATTTATTCTGGAAGAAATCAGTAATGTAGGACTTTGCAGTGGTCATTATACTTTTGTTTTGATTAAGAACCAGACAGTAAATTATGTAGACTTAGTGACTCCTATGATCTCTGTGGCAACTACTCAACTTTGTCTTTGTAGACAGAGACAGTCAGAGATCTAAGCACTCATAGAAGATACATAAATGAATAAAGATGGCTTTTTTCCCAAGAAATCTTTATGAATACTAAAATTTAAATTTCATAAAGTTTCAGATATTACTAAATGTAATTTCCTTTTGATTTCTTTTGACATTTCAAAATACAAAAACATGCTTACTTTGCAGGCTAAACAAAATGAAGCAGCAGGTTAGAACAAATTGTATTTGAACCTGATAGGTAAGATCAGGATTTAGAAAGATAATTTTGTGTCACTGATAAATAATTGATTACCTGACATGCTTTAATATTACTTACAGAGAAAATAAAATGCAGAAACTAAATAGTATGTGTCCACAGGGTAAGCAACTGTGATATGTATGATTTACAAAAATTAAGATCCTGGGAAAGAGATAAACTAACTGGAATAAGTCAGAAGCTTAGGAAAGTGAAAATTTCATAAGGATGAGTGGTCATGAGTATCCCAGTGTCACTAGGAAGTCAAGTTAGATGAGGACTGAATATTTTTCATAAAAAATAGGGGTATGGAGATCATTGGTCATATTAGAGAAAATTAATCCACATGAGTGATGGGCATATGCCAAATACAGGAAACTGAACAATGAGTATAAATCAATAAAATAAAATTTGCATAACCCTTGAGAAATTTGTCTTTGAAAAGTAACTAAATTTTAGAGCAAGAGAAGAAGGATATGTAGTCATGAGAGGCTTTTCTGGCAGATTTTTGATGGTACAACTTGGACATATTTAAATAACTGAGGTTAATATACAATTGATAGAATTTAAGAGGAGAATAGTCATTGACAGAGAAGCAGGAGAGAAGTTGGGGAGAGAGGAAGTTTTCTCTACTCTGTCTAGTTTAAGGTTATATAGGAGGAACAGGCTCTGATGTTCTATTCTACAGTAGGGTGAATATAAATAACAATAATGTACAGTATATTTCAAAATATTTAGAAGAAAAACTTTTGAGTGTTTTTAACACAAAGAAATTATAAATGTTTGAGGACATAGATAAGCTTACCTAATTTGAACATTATGCAAAGTGTACATGTATAAAAATATCACATGGTACCCAAATACTTATGTATAATTTTTTCTATGTAAATTAAAAATCAATTTAGAAATGTCCAATTAACAGAGAGCAAAAAGGAAGATATGGAACATAAAAGAGAGAGAGGTAGATCGTTACTGACGATGTTTTCATAATTCTGAACTTTGCTATGTGTTTTTAGGGAATATTATTATATGGATGAGTGTTGGTAGCAGAAGAAAAGAAAGTGAACTTGATAGATACTTTCAGATTCCAGATTTAGATAGTCAAACCACAAGAGTAAAACGTAAGTAGAGGGGCTGGAGCAGCAGCTCAGCAGTAAAGTGCTTGCCTGGCATGGGTGAGGATTTGGAATTGATCCCCGGCACCAGAAACACAACTAAGTGGAGGGAAAATAAAAGACAGAAGGGAAACAAAACTCATTCACTCTTTCTCTCTCAAAATAATTAAGTGGAGTCACACATATTTTGCGGGTGAACCAGCTAAGATTTATCTATTGCTGTCTTGTTTAGACCCTTGGTCTCAACCTCTTTACCTATCCCGGTATTTTTACACTTTCAAATGCACTGTGCTATCTATAATTTAATCATTGAATGTACATTACCAAATTACCTTCCTATTTCTATGTGTTGGTACCATACATAGAGTTAATTAAATCCTTGTGATGTTTTATATGGCTGTAGACTTTGGCGCAATGTCTACAGCAAGTTTTTATGATTAAGGAATCAAATTTACTGAATGTTATTATTGAAAGTTGAAACATGTATGAACAAAATCCAATAAAGGAATACAGTCTTTTCATGGACAAAAAGAAAAAGAAAAATGAGTAAAACTCTTCCCCTCAATGTCTCCAAGTGCTCTATCATTTTAAATGCACTAGTTTCCAAATATTCATTATTAATCTGAACAGAAAATCATCATAACAAAACAGAAAAAAATAAAAATATACCCTACTCCAGTCTTCTTTGATTTGCTGCATATTAAGTCACTTACTTTTTCTCTTCAGTCCATAAAGACATTTAAATTATTTAAACCCCTAAACCAGGACTTTTATTTCTCCAAGTCTTGATTTAGGAAAGGGCCCTAAATCATCACCTAAACTGTAAATATATAAATCCAAAGACTCACATAGACTCAGAACCATTGATAAAGCCAACCATTGGTAGCAGGCATAATATTTTTAAGCCAGTAACTCAATTGAACATGGCTCCTTGGAGGCAAGAATTCTACATAAATTATCTTCAGCTCCAGAGCACTTAGCATACAATAGAATAGAAAAGATGCCCAGAAATCCCTTTCTGAAGAAAGGGTGAATGATGTTTGTTTTCTCCGCTCAGACTTGCTCTTTACAGGAGGTATATTCCCCAACATAACCCTCCAACAACATCAGCTACGACCTCAGCGCATTGAGGAAATTTTCAATGTCATTCTCAAGATGTCATTATTAGCACATAATGTGTCTTCATCTCAGAAGCCGGGGATGCAGCACATTTTAAGTTTTCAGAAATACAAAGTAACAGAAGCATCTTGTCAAACGATGCTTTATCTGCCAGGAAGGAGATATTTCAGTTTCTACCTTCTTGACTCAGAATGTCCCATCTGGAATGCTATTATTGTTGGTGGTTTTCAACAGGTGTGCTCTTACCATTTGAGGATTATTCTTTTTGTTTTGAGGTTCACTGCAGATTGTAGAATGGTTAGCATTCCTTGACCCTGAATCTTAATGTTCATAGCACCACACTGTACAAAACAAAACAAAATGAAGTATCCTTAAGGTGAAGAGAAACTTCTAGCGGAAGACAAGAGCCTTCTAAGAATGGAGTGAGAGATATGAAGCTCAAAGAGCTTGATCTGATTCAGCTACTTACTTTGGGGAGCAGTCAGAAAATAGGGAATGTAACTAAGCAAGAAAAAAGATTCAACTTCTTTTCTGCAAAAAGAGTGCAGGAACTATAACAGTTATTTTCACAGCAGAAGTGGGTTTTCTGAGCAATGTATTAATTTTCGTAGTAACACATCTTCAGCGATGGCTACTGACAGAGAACCACAAAGCAGGTGTAAAGAATAAAATTGTAGCAAGTATGAGAAAACATAGACAGGTTCTTCCTACATTGCACACTCTTATTAGCTAACTTGTGTTAATTGCAGGGGAGAATTTAAGGACAATTGAGACAAAATCTATGATCTTGACTCTTTCCTACTCTCATGACTCTGGTGAAGACATTGGATTTATCATAAACAATAAGTAAGGGATCAATTTCAATAAAGGGCAGGTAGAATAAATAAGTGAGAGACAACAGCTCTTTTGTTGTCAAGCTGACATGGGAAAAAGGCAAAGGTTTCAAGCACAGTGCTTAGAAGAGTGGGTGAGTATGTGTGTGGATGTGTGTGTTAGATTTGCTTGTTCCTTCATTGAACCAAAGGACACTACCATATTTACAAAGAAGGATGATACGTAAGTCTACTTTCACTACTCAACCATAATGAACTCCACTAGGAAACATGAAGAAAAGGCAGACAGAAGAAAGTAGACATGTAGATACTCCCTATGCTTTTGTTTGAAGTGTATACTCATTCAATTTCAAATTGTTAGAATGAGAAATGCTTATTTTTCCTAATGTCTCTAGAGTTGGTGGAAAAGTAAATAATAATAATAATAATAATATGCCTTGTTTAGGATGTTTCATTACATTTCATATTATCAAAGCCAGCACTTTGAGGTTTCATTTGACTTGTTTAATATTTAGTTAAGAAGTTTACCAATCTTTGAAGGATATCAGTTTTGAAATATCATCTAAATGCCAACGAATTTTTGTGTATGGAGAAAATGTTCAGTGTTGGGTCCACCAGTCCACACATCAGTCTTATTGGAGTAGCATTTTGGGATATAGATTTTTCAGACTATAGAAATATCTAGCAGCCTGACATGGAAGGTTAAAGTGATATCCATGCCAAATTGGAAATTATACTAACAAAATGCTGCTTACTAATTGACCCTGGATGAAGCATTTTAAAAAAGAATTGCAGTAGACTTTGTAATAGAATACCTTAGAAAGCTATAGGTTCCTGATGAGAACTTGAGAGCCTTAAGGAATGTTTTACCTTGCTAGGGTTGCTATGACAAAATGCCACAGTCTAAGTGGCATAAATAAGAGATTCATTTTCTCACAGTTCTGTAGACTTTAAGTTTAATATCAGCGCCCAAGCAGGGTTGTTTTCCTCTGAGAATGCTAGGGGTGGGGTCTGTTTCAGGAATCTCCTTCACTTGCAGGTGGCTACCTCTTGCTGCCTCTTCAAATTGTCCCCCTTACCCACTCAATAGGCATGCTCATGCCTGTTGTCTCTCTGTGTATTCAGATTTCCTCTTCCACAATACTAGTGAAGTTGGATTTGAACCCACTCTAATGGCTTCATTTTCACTTGACCATGTTTTTAAGAGTCATTTCTCTAAGCTTAGTCACATTCTGAGATAACAGGGTTAGGACTAAAAAGTAAATTGGAGTGGAGTACAATTTAGCCCATAATAAGTATTTTAAAGATGCTTTCTTAAAACATGAATTTATTTGGCCATTTTTCTGCCAAATAGAGAGTTATGAACCTGGCACGCACAGATTCTGTAAACCAATTTCTCAACCTGGTACTATGAATATTCGGGCTGGAAAACTTTTTCATTGTCAGGAGCTCTTCTTTGCATTCTAAGATAGTTAACAGCATCCCTGGCCTCTGCCTGCTAGATAACAGTCACATCTTTCCCTTCTACAACATACACACAATTCTGACAACTTAAAATATCTCCAGACCTTGCCAAGAGCCCTACAGCATGCAAAATCTTCCCTAGCTGAGAAACACTGCTGAAATTGAAGGAAATAAAAACAAAACATAATAAGCTGGAAAATGCAGCTTGTTATGACTTTACATTTGATACATGCGTGTTATGTTTAGCTCCAGACTTCCCATGTTTTGAATCCTGGCTCTAGTTATTAGTAGCAATGTGTATTTAGGGAAGTTTTTCCACCTTTCTGCCACTTAGATTTCATATCTAAAAATGCTGATACAATCACTACATCCCTCCTACAAATTTTGTATTAATTAATTAGTCAGTAAGTGGCATACAATACTAACAGGTGTCAGCCTGACATACAGTAGCTGCAATGAAAGTCTTCTGTAGGAATAGTCACAGCAACCAGCAGTAGAAACTTAAAATTGTTTAATAAAGTGCTTCCATTTTTAAAATGTGTGATGACCAAAGGCTATACTGAACTTCTAACTGCAGACTCAACAGAAATGTGATTATCCTGGAATATAAGACTTCTTAATTGAAGAGAGATAAATGAATGCCAGATTGGAAAATTGATTTCCTGAAATGTGTGTGCCACTTTTTAAGCAAGAATAAGTTTGTACACTTTCCTGAAGAAGTATACTTTTTAATTACATTCACCAAGGGATCCACAAGTCACAAAGAAATGTAAGGAATTGCTGCTTCACAAGTATTAATGAATTGAGAAACATAAAAATACAAAATTCAAAAGCTGGTATTTTTCAAGTCAATGTGATTTTGATAAATTGCTAACTGATTTAGACAAACAAAGAAGTAAAACATTAATACACAAAATAAAAACCTAAAATAGGAAAATTAATATACAAACCGAAGAAATTTTAAAAAAATCTCTTACAAGACTATTTTATTAACATCTATGCTCAAAAGTAAAAAAAAAATCATTAAATGTATTGATAAAATTTTGATAGTTAAGAGCAGGATGCTAAATCACAGGCTGTGCCTTGCCTTGTCTGCATCCTCTGACAGTGTGCAGTCTTTGGGAAAACTAGATTATCTCCCTGTCTGAGAAAGCCTGAACTCCTCACAAACCTCTCCCTACTCCAGGGAAACTTGAGCCACTATAGGGGGCCCAAATATGCCCTGAAGTGTCATTCCATGAAAAAACTAGTCTGAAACATGGTACCTTATCAGTTATTTATATAAATCTACCTTTCTGTCATATTTCAAGATATTTTTTATTCCTTCTTAAAAGACATGCATGACAAATAAAATAAGATATTATAGGAGGCAAACATCAATGTAGCATACTCTTTACCCCCCTGAGAATCCAAATAATATTTATACAATCATTTAATTTTGTAAAATTTACAGTCTAAGTATTTGTATCATTTGTATGAGTGAAATATAGAAGAATCAAGAGACTGGGGTGTGGGCAATATGGGGTAATTCTGGTTTAAGAACAAATGCATATCATATTGTTACTTTATATGCATTTATGATTGTACAATAACTCAACTCCTTGATGAAACCATCAAACAAGAAGACATCATATTTTGTCTTTTTTTTTTTTAGAAAGAGGGGACAGTCAGAGAGAGAGAGAGAGAAGCAATCTTTATTTAGTTTTTCATATGACTTTCATTCCTAGGACACTTTGTTGTGTATGTGGTGCAGGGGATCGAACTCATGTACTCACACATGTTGTGACTGCCAAGCCAGTGCTCCAGCCCATACTTTTTCTTCTTTAATTGGCATGCAATTAATTTAGCATATCCACTAAAGTGTTCAAGGCAGGATTAAGCCAGTGTGGTCTTTATCACCAATATTTGTGTAAGCATTCCATTGCTGTGAAAAATACTTGAGAAAAACAGGTGTTTTAAAGGATGGGTGTTTTATTTCGGCTCAGTGTCAGAAGGTTTGTTTCAAGGCTGACTGAAGATTTTGGTAAGGCAGATTACCATGATGGTGAGCACAGGAGAAAGTAAACCTCACCTCGTGGCAACTGGGAAGTAGAGAAGGGGAGGAAGGGGCTGCGAACATGACCACCCCCCCCACAGGAATATACTACCTCCAACTCTTTCCACCCTCTGAAGCTTCCACCACATCTCAATAATTCATAACTGAACTTCAAATCCTTCAGTGGATTCATTTTCCAATGAGGTTAGATCCCTCGTGATCCAATTACTTCCCAAAGCCCCACCTCTGAACTTTGCTTTCCTAGGGATGAAGTCTTCAGTATGTGAGCCTTTGAGAGAAATTTCAGATCCAATCCATGACAGTATTTAACACAGCTCTGGGAAATTAGCCAAAAAAAAAATTAGACAAAATTTGTGAGGAATATATTAGTGGTCACTTTTTGCAGATGAAAAGATTAAGTGGAAATTCCAAGAAAATAAACTCAAAAATTCTTGTAAACAATAATTCAATAATTTTATTTAAAATAAATTTGAAAAATGTATATATAAATATATATACACACACATGTATATATACATACAAAAACACAAAATATAATGGTTTTAGCTGCTTTTAAATATCCAATAAGAAAAAAATTGAAAATTAAAGTAAAATGTCATATATATGAGATTCTGGAAAGATATGTTAAAAAACAAAAAACACCCTGAGAATGAAAACTGCATAGCTTAGGGTCTTACGGTATCAGAATTGAAATTTATTTTTTATTTTACACCACTCCACTCTTGAGTTTTGTACCATATTTGTATATTGTACATTAAAGTGAATTAATAAAATGTATTTAAATAATAATTTATTTTGATTAATAATACTGGTATTCATAACATTCTGAATTACATTTTCCCTTCAGAAACAATGCATCTAAGTGAGAATAATTAAACTCACATAATTGAATAAGAACTACACATAATTTTAAATGAGGTTAATGTAAGCAAAATTATGTAAAATAAACAATAAATAATATTCATTTTATTTCTCATGTAAGCATAAGTCTCCCTCCTAGTAAAGAATTATGTGAAACTCTAGGCAAAAACACATTCAAGGGGCTGAAGTGGTTGCTCAATGGTTGGAGCACTTGCCTGGCATGTGTGAGGACCCAAGTTCAAACTCCAGCACCAAATGCACAACTAAGTGTTGGTAAAGCAAAGGCTAGATGAAAAAATAATTAAAACTGTTTCTCTCTCTCTCTCTTCCACCTTTAAAAAAATGAACATAGAAATTAAAATATTTTTAAAAACACACATTCAAAACAAGTCTTTTTCAGGCTGAATTTGTTTCTTTTATATTGTTCAAATGATCACCTGCTATGTGTTTCACCCTGAAACTGCTTTGTTATAATTCAGTCTTTATTCAAAAGTCTTTATTTCATAGCACCTTCAAATTATTCATGGTGCCTTAGTCAGTTCTGTACTGCTATAGCAGAATAGCTGAGAATAGATGGTTTATGATGAATAAAAGTGCACTGACTGACAGTTCTAGAAGTTTGTAAGTGTACAATAATGGTTCTGACATCATCAGAGGGCCTTCTTGATGTGTCATCTCACAGTGGAATGCAAGGCAGTAAGATATTAAACTTGTCACCTCAAGCCCTTTATCACTGTCACAAATCCATTCATGAGGGCAGACCCTCATGATCTAAACATCTCCAATTAGGCCCTCTCTTCCAATACTGTTGCATTGGGGATTAAGGATTACGGGTCTAACACGTTATTTCGGGGGCTGCAATAAACTATAGCACATAGTTTACTCATACCAATACACTTTGCGAATATGGTTTCCAAAATATACTTTCATTTCCCCTTTTACTAGCTCATTCTCTGTCTCTCTCTCTTATTTATGAAAATTATTCAATCTCCATTTTGAAAGATGGTCTGTTATTCTTTTATTCCTCTGTTTTCTATCACACTGAAGAAATAAGAAACAGTCCACCCCTTTTAGAGGAAGCATGTTTTTTTGATAGGGGTGTGAGCTGAAAAAGAATAATCTGTCATGTACAAATTTGTTTCAAATCAGTTTGTATGTAAAGTCATTAGACTATTTTTTCTTTTGTACTAGCAATTGAATCCAGATCACTTTACAACTGAACTACATACCCATCCTGTTCTATTCTTTTTCATTTTTTCCTGTTCATTCTTTTTTTTTTTAGTTTTATTTTATTTTCTAAATTTTGAGACAGGATCATAAAAAGATGCTGAGACTGGCCTCAAACTTGTTATCCTCCTGCATCAGTTTCCATAGTCACTAGAATATCAGGCATGCCCTGCTGTCACTAAAGTTTTCACAAGACCATAAGAATCTCACAAGGTTTATATTTAATAAACCATGTGCAATATGGTGGTAGATATAATAATATTCTACAAATTGCTTAGAGCTTTCATGTTTACAATTCTATGCTATGTCTCACTACTTCAATCTAATTGTGTGGAGATGATTGATCTCACGGTTTCACAGGGATATCTGTGTAAGAGAATGATGTCTGTAATCAACATCTCTACCTATTCCAAGCCATTTTCTCACTAAAATGACTTAAAACACCTCCAAGACAATCACCAAGAAATACAGACAAGTGATCAAAAGCCAAACTTCAATGTTAAATACTTACAGTTTTAAGGTCTTCCCGTTGATTAGTTATATAACCTTTGAAGATTATTAAATTTTAATCCTATTTCTTGTTGAAAAATGGGAATTAAAATAATGCAGCACATTGGGCTATTTACTAATTCATCCTACAAACAAATTTTGAGAGTAAAAAACTGATGAACATCTGTGGGGTATAAAGACTAGGAAAAGCAGAGACTGTCTTCTCTCACTGAGTTTGAAGTCAATCAAAGCGTAGGCCACTCTTGTGTAAAATTGAAACCACAATAATTGCAAGGAAGTAGAGACCTGATGCCAGGGTACTGAACACACCCCACCTCATTCTGCCTAGAATATTCTTGCCTCAAATATCCACCAAATCACCATTTTCTCCATTCCTGTCTCTTCTGCTTCACATTATGAGAGAAGAGTTACTTGATCTTTCTGACTAAAATACCCTCCACACATGTCCTTCTCATCTGTTACCCTGCTTTTTTTTCCTTCAAAATACTTTTTCCAGCTGACATGTTGAATACTTTGTGTCATCTGTCTCTAATCAACAGGAGGTAATTTTCATGAAGCAAGTGTGTTTTCTCTTCCCTAATGTATCTCCAGCACTAAGAGTAGTGCCTAGGACAGGGTGAGCACAAAAAAAAAAAAGAAATATATATATATATATATATATATATGGAAAAAATAAGAAAACTAATTTAAGCAGTGATTAATTAATTTAAGCAGGGAGAGTTGGGATTAGCACAGTGTTTCTGAGAAATATCTTAGTTGAAGAAAAAGAATAAGTAGAAGTTAACTATACAAAGTTGTATTGAATGAGCATTTCAGACAGAAAGCAGAACGTACCAAGGATTGAAAAATAGGAATGTGCATGTTAGGGAACAGGGCCTACAGGAAGGTGGTTTCACTGGGGCAAAGAAGCTAACGCTAGGGAAGAATGAGGGAGGAGGGGCTCATACTCATGAGCACCTTGAAGGTCATAGTAGAGTAAATGATTTTCATACCAGATCAGCAAGCCTTAAAAAGTTTGAAAGGGGGAAAAGGTAATGACAGGGGAAAATATGATCAGATTTTCTATTTAAAAATCTCATTTCTGTTAAGATTGGAGTGGGGAGTCACCGGAAAAATGACCCTCCAAAGACATGCACTTCTTGATCCTTAGAACCTATGAAGGAGGCATAGGGAAGGAGGACATGAGCTGCGTAATTCAGGTCCTCACTAGACGGTGGAATAGAAAAAGAAACAGATTCTTCACAAAAGTCCTCAGAATGAAATGCAGTCTACTGACTTCTTGACTTGTAGCTCAGGGAGATTTATTTTAGGCCTCTGACCTTGAGAATTGTTTGGCGATTTGTGTTGTTTTAAGCCAGTAGCTCATAGAATATTAATATAAAGGAGCTACACAACTTTTTAAAAATAATTGATTAGATAGGATTACATGCATAAAGCACTTAGCAAACTGCATGGTCTGACTAAACCTTCATTAAAAGCAAAATCTGGGGCTGGAGCAGTGGCTCAGCAGTTTTAACTCTTGCCTGGCAAGCACGAGGACCCGTGTTCAAACCCCAGCACCATGTATGCAACTAAGTATTGGAGCAAATAAGGCCATGTGAAAAACTAAATAAAGTTGTTTCTCTCTTTCTCTGTCTCTCTCACTGTCCCTCTCTCTTTAAAAAACAAAACAAAACTGATTCTGTCTCTCTGTCACACTGTCCTTCTCTCTTAAAAAAAAAAAAGCAAAATCTGCTGTTGATACTTTTAAGATGTGTGTTGATATACCTAAGAAACGCATGCTTGTTATTAAAGAGGCAGCCCTAACATGCAGTTTCCTCTACTGAAAACTATATTCAATTAAGATTTTATCTTTTTAAAAAGTATTCTGAACTTTTTAGTTCTCATCAAAGTACTTAAGGGGTCTTAGTTAACCTATTCAACCAGAGACTCTTTCCATAACCCCATTTTCAGGTTGATGTGATACCTATACCAGTAGACCCTGGTGTAGATATACAGACGTGTGTGAGGAAAGGAGCCAGCATTATAAAAATCTATAATTTGATTTTATATCCCCTCATGACAAAGAGGATTAAACATAAATGGTGTTCACTCACATGTATACTGATATAGCATGAATCAATATGCACACAACCAGCTCAGATTAGAATACAAAAATCACTGATCCCAAGTACTGGACCATTAAAATATTGACTGAATAAACAATTGCATTTACTTTTCCTTCAAGGAGTGTAACTACCAGCTGTAGAGATAATTAGGCACATGGGAAGGCAAATTATTGCTTTCTTCATTTCCCTGGAGCTCTTGAACTGCCCAATCTATTAGGACATGCCATCTACTTGGTATTCATTCTCTCGTTCACAGCATCAGCTGACATCCCTAATCATTATTTAACAGATCCTAGTGTAAAATGTGATTGCATGAAGAGCTGTTGGTTGCTTTTGACAAAGGAATCTGCCTTAATTACTTAGGAAACCAAACCTTAATTAGGAAGTCCTAATGAATATATACAAGAAAATAATAACAACAATAATAATAATTTAATAATAATGCCATGTTTTGCATACCTCAAAAACATAGAGAAATATACTTGTTCTCAGATGCAAAAGCCTCCATTCATAGAAGTCTTCTGGAAACTATCAATTAAAATATCTCAGTGATGCCTCAAAGACAACTTTGAAAATCACTCAGCATAGAAGAAATTCTGATGTGGTTTCAAAGCTGGAAAGATCCATTATCATGGAAACAAGATCTTGGCTGATTTGAATTTCATCTGCTCCTGCCACTTACCGGGTCCTTGTGAAGTGATAATACCCCTTTATGACAATGCTGGATTTTTCTTTCAGCTTTACTCAAATGTATTGTCAGGAATAAAATGTGGTGATTCTAGCGAGAAGTAACTAGGGCAAATGGAATCCTAAAGTACAGATTCCATATGTCTAGATGAGAAGAACTCTCTTTATT
This sequence comes from Aplodontia rufa, assembly GCA_004027875.1. Classification (NCBI taxonomy): domain Eukaryota; kingdom Metazoa; phylum Chordata; class Mammalia; order Rodentia; family Aplodontiidae; genus Aplodontia; species Aplodontia rufa. The sequence goes on from PVKS010040622.1 coordinate 14,015, forward strand.
CCAGGAGAAATTCTTTGTCATGAGAACTACTGAAGTCAAAATATGTAAAGCACAGCAGATATTCCTTTTATAGATACTTGATTTGGTAATCAGTGGAGTTTCTAAGAGGGTGCTAACCATTCTAAAGCACATGCCCATATTATTTGATTATCAAAATCCCTTTGAAATGAACACTAGTGATTTATTGGTGTTAATTTATAGCCAGCCACTTTGCTTAAATCACCTATAAGCTCTAGAAGTTTTCTGTTTGAGCTTATTGGGTCTTCTAGGTATAGAATCATGTCATCAGCTAATAGAGACAACTTAACTTCCTCTTTTCCTATGTGAATTCCTTTGATTTCCTTGTCTTGCCTGATAGCTCTGGCAAGGGTTTCAAGGACTATATTGAATAAGAGTGGTGAAATGGACATCCTTGTTTTGTTCCTGAATTCATTGGAAATGCTTTCAATCTTTCTCCATCGAGCATAATGTTGGCTATGGGTCTGTCACAAATAGATCTTACATAGTTAAAGTATCTTCCCTTGATCCCTATCTTCTCCAGAGTTTTGAGCATAAAGGGGTGTTTAATTTTTCAAAGACATTTTCTGCATCAATTGAGATGATTATATGATTTTTACTTTTAATTCTGTTTAAGTGGTGAATTACATTTATTGATTTGCATATGTTGAACCAGTCTTATTTTCCTGGAATGAAGCCCACTTGATCATGATGTATTATATTTTTAATGTACTTTTGGATCTGATTAGCAAGAATTTTATTAAGGATTTTTGCATCAATGTTTATCAGGGAAATTCATCTGTAGTTATCTCTTCTTTATATGTCTTTATTGTATTTTGGTATCAGTGTAATATTTGCTTCAGAAAAAAGTGTTTGGGACTGCTCCCACCCTTTTATTTTCATGGAAGAGCTTATAGAGGATCCGTGTTAACTCTTCTGTGAAAGTTTGGTAGAATTCTGCCATATATCCATCAGGTCCTGGGCTTTTCTTTTTTGGAAGAGATTTGATTGCAGCTAGACTATGGAACCAACCAGATGCTCCTCACTGGACAAGTGGATTCAAAAACTTTGGTACATATATACAATGGAATACTACTCACCCATTAAAGAAAATGATTTTATGGCTATTGAAGCCAAATGGATGGAGATGGTAAAAAAAAAAAAAAAGTGAAGTATCCTAAACTCAGAGACTCAAGGGCCGAATGTTTTCTCTCATTTGTGGAAGCTAGAATACAACCAGAAACAGTATGATCGATGGCTAAGCTAATGATAACCTCAACATGTATGAACTTTTACACGAATAGGGAGAATCTTGCCTAGGATACCTGGAGACGTAGGGAGGAGTGCAGGAAGCAGGGAAGGATTAGGAAGGATATCTAGGAGACTGGAGAAAGGAAGTATTGGAGAATCAACTCAAAAGGAGATCTCCAACCTCCAGGAGAAGTCCATTTAACACAGGGGTTCTTTGGGGAGAAACAAATAACCATGGGAACCCAAGGGGAGAAACCATAGCATGGCATCAGCCTTGGCTAACTATGTGAATATTCATTTGTTCTTGGTTGTTTGATAATGATTCCCCCTTAATTGTAAGTCCATAGTCAACTAATTTAAAAAAACTTAAAATCCCTTTGAAAATTCTTGGCTAAAAAATCAATCAAAAACTCTGATTCTGGTGCCTAACATATTATTATGGTAAGAGGGCAAATCAGTATTTGCTCTGTGACAAAGTTGTAAATTGAAGAGTAGTGCTATAAAAGGGTGACTGGCCACTGATTTTGTATATATAGAAAAATTAAGGGGGGGGGGGCATCTGTCCACTATTCTATCTTGCTTCACTGTGAATGAAAAGGTTTGAAAATTGGATCTTGGATCCAGGCTAGGTTAATGTTAAAGTCCGACATTATAATGGAGTTGATCCACGTAAATTGCTGCTACTCAGGCATTCAGGGGACTCCTAGGATGATATTAGAGAATCTAGATCTCACCTTTCCCTAATTACTTAGGATCAAAATGTTGGGTTGCTTTATTATTCTTGAAATTGTATGGGCAATATATCAGAACTCATAGTTCTGAAATTATTTTATCAGTCAGAAAGGTCAGCTGCAAAAAAATGAATAAATAAATAAATAAAAATAAACGGCTGGTGACTAAGAGTCAAAAGGTCTTCCCTGGACTCAGAATATACCATAAATAGATGGTAAATGAAAGAGAATGGGAATGGACATTTGAAGAAGCTTGGTCTTAACTTCTCCATAGCTAAGTTCCTGTAAGGTTAGATAAACTTTAAATGTTTTTTGATACTGGACTAGAGGACAAAGCCAAGGTCCCATTTCAGAGGTAAAATTCATAAAAGCTGGCATAAAGAATTAAAGCTCCATCCTCTTTGCCTGAGATGTTGGAGTTTTGTCTTTAGATATTTACCTCACAAAGGAGTGGAGACAGTACACAATTCAAGACACTCATGCTCAATAAATATGTGCCAGTATCTCTGGAAATAAGTTGGACTAAGCA
>PVKS010040623.1:0-16516 GCA_004027875.1 Aplodontia rufa
CCAGGATGCATATTTTTCAGCTATGAAAAAAAGAGTACAGAATATAAATACAAGGAATAAGTTATACATATATTCTAAGAAAGGATAAATGAATGTAGTTGAAGTGCTTATTAAAGATCTTATAAAGGAACTATGGTTTAATGTGAACATTAATGCAGGATGGTGAACGAAGTATGGGTGAATGGTGTAACAGAAAAGATATATATTATTGAATGGATAAGTTGGGCTCCCTCTCTTAAAAAATTTAACCCAGTGCATCATATAAAAAAACTAAACAATTCATATGCATTGTTACTCTAATGTGCACAAAAAATTCTGCTAAATTCAAAGTTACCTACACAGCATATGTGAAAATCTGAGTTTGAACCCAGGTCCAATCAGATTCAAAATTCTATATACAAAACACTACCCTAAAGTATAAAGAGGCTTAGATACATTAAAGAATATTAAATGAAAATCAGTTTTTGACTTACAATAGAAAAAATACTGAAGGCTCTTGAAATAAGTCTAGTTCTAGGAGGTTTCTCTTGTGTTATCATCTAAAAGTTTTATAACTTTGCCTTTACATTTAAGACCATGATCTATTTTGATTTCACTTTTTTAGTATATGAAATTTAGGATGAGAGGTTCATTTATTTTTTTACCCTGTAGATATACATGTATTCCAGAAGTATTTTTTTTTTAAATGCATTATTTTCTCCATTTAATTACATTTGCACATATTACAAAATTCAATTCAACGTGTTCATTTAGGTCCATATCTGGGCTCTTTATTTTCTGTCATTGCCTAATCTCTCCACAAATGCAAATTTCAAGAACATATTGGTGGAGGAATAGACCAAAGAAGTTGTAGCTCACTACTGCAGCTGTATAGTGAATTCTGAAGTCAAGGAGACTGATTCTCCACATTTATTTCTAATATTCAACATAATTTTATCAATTCTAGTTTTTATATTTTTTCAATAGTTTTAGAAAACAAAACATTTATTTTTATTAATTAATTAATTTTTGTTATTGGTTAAATTATTTATTCCTGCTTTGATAATTCACTTTATTTATATATTAATTTACTTTTATTTGTTCAACATAATCTTACATATTGGAGTGAATCATTGTTACATATTCATTAATACATAGGTATTGTCAAAGTAAGTTAAGACTGATCCTTGTCCATGATTTCCCCTACTTCTCCCACTTCCAGACCCATGTCTCCTCTGTAATCCTCTGTGTTGTAGATAAAAATTAGTATGCATATGTATAATAATCATTGGAATTTCTGGGTTTGTATGCCTACTTGAGTATAATTTAGGTTCTCATGGGAATTGAGTGTATTCAGCCATATTGATAACACTCTTTTTCCCTTGCTCCACACATTCCTTCCCCCTCCACCGTCATTCATAGCTATAGTTCCTCCAGTTTATGTGATTCTTCAAATTTGGTGGGTGTATTAATAAACCTTATCTAACTTTCATTCTATCTTAGGTTTTACTCTACTTTCCACATATGAGAGAAAAAAATCAACCCTTAAATCTCTGTGTTTGGGTTGTTTCACTGAGATGATTTTTTCCATTTCAATCTGCTTTTAGCTGCAAACACCATGATATTATTCTAATATCAGAGTAGAACTCCATTGTATATATATATATATATATATATATATATATATATATATATATACACCACAGTTCTGGATACATTCATCCAGTGAGGGGCATCTGGGTTGATTCATAGTTTGACCATTATAAATTGAGCTGCTATAAATATTGACATAGCTGTGTCTCTGTAGTATGCTGATTCTAGCTCTTCTGGGAAAATATCCAGGAGTGTTCCACAATGTTTCCCTGAGTTGCTATACCAATTTGCAATCCCAGCAGCAATGTGATACAAATTCTTTCCACCCACAACCATTCCAGCATCAGTTATTGTTTGTATTATTCATTCTTGCCTTTCTGACTGGAGTGAGGTTGAAATTCAGTGAAGTTTTATTTTTCATTTCTCTGATTGATAGTGATGAAGAACATTTTCTCATATGTCTTTTGGCTTTTGGAACTTCCTCTGTTGAGAATTTTCTGTTTATTTCCATAGCCCATTTATTGATCAGAGTGTTCATGTTTTTATTATTTTATTTGTTTGACATAGTCTTACACATTGGAGGGAATTTTTGTTACATATTCATGCATACAAGAATATTGACAAAGTAAGTTAAAGTTGAACCTAGTCCAGGATCCTCCCCCTTCCACCTCTCCCTGTTCCCATGTCTCCTTTATTATACCCCTGTGTTACATACAGAAATAAGCACATACATGGGTATTAATTATTGAATTTTCTGATCTTCTTTGCCCAGCTATATATAGTTGGGCTTCTACTGGGAGTGTGGGGTTTCCAGCTGCATTGTTCACTCCCCTAATCCCTGCCTCCCCTCCCTAATGCCCTCACTTCTTCTCCCTGCTTCATAGTTTTGGTTCACCCTGCTTATATGAAAATTCACCTATGTTGAGTTTATTATTTGAGTTTAGCTAACTTTTAATCTGTTTCAGATATTACTCTAAAACTAGACATTTAAGAGAGATCATTTGGCCCTTAAGTTTCTGAGTTTGGGATATTTCATTCAGCATAATTTCTTCTATCTTTATCCATTTGGCTGCAAATGTCATGATATCATTCTCTCTAATAGCAAAGTAGAACTCCATTGTGCATATATACAATGGTTTTTGAAAGTAATCATCCAGCAAGGGGCTTCTGGGTTGGTTCCATAGTTTAGGTACTGTATATTGAGTTGCTGTAAACATTGATGTAGCTGTGTCTCCATATAGTATGCCAATTCTAGTGCTTTGGGGAAAATACAAGTGGAATAACTGAGTCATAAGGTGGTTCCAACCCTAGTATATTGAGGAGTCTTAACAATGCTTTCCAGAGTTGCTGTAAAAGCTTGTAGTCCCATCAAAATTGCGATAGTGTTCCTTCCTTCCCACAAGCCCTCCAGCATCTGAAATTGTTCATAGTCTTCATTTTTGCCACTTTGACAGGAGTGTGGTGGAATCTTAGGGAAATTTTGATTTGCATTTCTCTGATTGTGTGTGGTGTAGAACTTTCTTTCATATAGTCATTGGCTTTTTTGATTCCTCCAATAAGAAGTTTCTATTTAGTTCCCTAGCCCATTTAATGATTGAATTATTTGTGTTTCGGTGTTAAGTTTTTTAATAATTTGCATATTGTGGATGTTAGTCCTCTGTCAAAGATTTAGCTGGCAAAGATTTTCTCCCATTCTGTAGGTTCTTTCTTGACACTTTTGACTAATTCTTTAGCTGTGCAGAAGCTTTTCAGTTTAATGGCATCCCACTCATTTATTCTTGACTTTACTGCTTGAGCCATGGGAGTCTTGCTATGGAAGGTGTGGATTGTATTGATGTTGTGGAGTGTTGATGCTATTTTTTTCTAGCAATTGTATAGTTTCTGGTTTAATCCATTTCTATTTGATTTTTGTACAGGGTGAGAGATAAGGATATATTTTCTGTTTTCTGCACATGGCAGTCCAGTTCCTCAAGATCCATTTGTTGAACAGGCTGTCTTTCCTCAACATTATATGTTTGCCCCCCTGGTCAAGTATCCAATGTTGAAATATTTGGGGTTTGTGTTGGTATCTTCTAGTCCATTCCATTGGTCTTCATGTCTATTTTGATACCAATACTGTGCTGGTTTTGTCACTATAGCCCTATAGTATATTTCAGGAAAGGTATTGTGACACCTCCTGCTTCCTCTTTCTTGCTTAGTATATTTTGGCTGTTCTGGGGTTCCTGTTATTTCAAATGAGTTTAAGAATTCCTTTTTCTATAACCATGAAGAATGTCATTGGTGTCTTGATGGGCATTGCATTGAATGTATACAGGGCATTGCATTGAATGTATACAGGGCTTTTGGAAGAATGACCATTTTAATTATATTTATTGTGCCTAACCAAGAGCATGGAATGTTTTTATATTTACTCAGGTCTTCTATGACTTCTTTTTAAAATGTTCCATAGTTTACATTGTAGACAACCTTTATAACCTTTGTTAGATTTATGTACAGGTATTTTATTCATTTAAAGGTTATTGTGAATGGATGGATTTCTTGATTTCTTCTTTAGCAGAATTGCTGCTAGTATAGGAAAGCTATTGATTTATGAGTATTCATCTTATCACCAGCCACTTTGCTGAATTCATTTATAAGCTCTAGAAGTTTTCTGAGTGAGCTTTTTGGGTCTGCTAGCTATAGTATCATGTCATCAACAAATAGAGATAGCTTGACTTCTTGTTTTCCTATTCAAATTCTTTGTTATCCTTCTCTTGTCTGATAGCTCTGGCTATGGTTTCAAGGACTATATTGAATAAGAGTTGTAAGAGTAGACTTCCTTGTTTTCTTCCTGAATTCAGTGGGAATGCTTTCAGTCTTTCTTCATTAAATATAATGTGTTTGATGTTTTGTCATAAATGGCTCTCACAAAATTAAAGTTTGCTCCTTTAATCCTTATCTTCTCCAGAGTTTTGAATACAATTATTGATTTGTATAAACATATATAGCCTTGCATTCCTGGAGTGAAGACCACTTGATCTTGATGTATTATCTATTTGATGTGTTTCTGGAATGCTGTTTGCTATGATTTTATTAAGGATTTTTGATTGATTTCATTAGGAAAATCAACTTTTTGTTTTCTTTTTTTGATGGGTCTTTGTTGGGATTTGGTATCAGTGTTATATTAGCTTCATAAAAAGTATTTGAGAGGGTTCTGTCCCTTTCAATTTCATGGAATGCCTTACAAAGGAGCCATGTTAACTCTTCTGTAAATGTCTGGTAGAACTCTGCTGAGAATCCATCTGGTCCTGAGCTTTTCTTTTTTGGATGGCCTTTGATTGCCTTTTCAGTTTTGATACCTGAGATTGATTGGTTTATATTTTCAATGTCCTCTCATGTTAATTTGGGAATGTCATATGTGGCTAGGTATTTGTCCATTTCTTTCCACCTTATCAAATTTGGAAGATTACATCTTTTCACAATAAATTATGATAATCCTCTAGATTTGGGTAGATTCAGCGATGATGTCTCCATTTTGTTTTTGATTTTGTTGATTTGCTTCACTTCAATCTTCCTTATGGTGAGGTTGGCTAGGGGTCTGTGAATCTTATCTGTTTTTTAAAGAAGCAACTCTTTATTTTATTGATATTATATTTGGTTTGCTTGTTTTGAATTCCATTGTTTTCAGTTCTGATCTTATTTATTTCCTGCCTTCTATTGGGTTTGAGAATGGATTGTTCCTCATTTTATAGGGATTTGAGTTGGAGCATAACACTATTTATTGGGGCTCTTTCCTTGTTTTTGATGTAGTCCCACAGTGCTATAAATGTACCTCTTAGTAATGCATTCATACTCTCCCATAGATTTTGATATGTTATTTCATCAGTCTCATTTGTTTCCAATAATTTCTTGATTTTTGTTCTCATTTCATCTTTGATGCAATCTTCATTTATGAGGGTATTATTCAATCTCCAAGTATTTGTGTAGATTTTTGTTTGTTTGTTTTTGCTGTTAATTGCTAAGATCTTACCATTGTGGTCTGACAGGATGCATGGGATTATATCAAACTTTTTGTATTTGCTAAGATTAGCTTTGTGGGCTAGGATGTTATCTATTTTGGGGAAGGATCCATGTGCTGCTACGAGGAGCGTAAACTCATCAGTTTTGGGATGGAATATTCTGTAAATATCTGTTAAATCCAATTGATCTATAGATTTGTTTAGGTTAGATATATCTTTATTGATTTCTTGCTTTGATGATCTGTCTATCGTTGATAGTGATGTATTAAAGTCCTCCAATGTTATTGTGTTGAAATTGATAAATTGTTTAGATGTCCTTGAGTATTTTTTACATATATTTGGGAGGGTTGTAATTGGGGGCATAAATGCTAACTATCCTTGTGTCCTCTAGGTGTGTTATGCCATTTACTAAGATGAAGTGACCTTCTTTATACTTTCTAATTAATTTTTTAAGAAAATTAACTTTGTTCGATATAAAGATCTCAACACCAGCTTCCTTTCTTGGGCTACAAGCCTGGTAGGCTTTTTGCCAACCTTTCATCTTCAAACTGTGTCTCTCTTTGTCTGTGAGTTGAGTCTCCAGTAAACAGAATATTTTTGGATTTTGGTTTTTGATCCAGTCAGCTAATGTGTGTCTTTTGATTGTGGCATAGAGTCCATTTATATTTAGTGTTAGAAGAGATATGTGATTCTGGGGCCCTGGCATTTTGACCATTGCTGCTTTTTGCTCCATCATGGATATCTTTTAGTGAGTTATGTTATTATTGACTTTCTTCTGTTTATGTGCTTTGGGAGTTGTTAGCTTGTTCCTCTGTATGAAGTTTTTCTTTGAGTATTCTCTTTAGACCTGGTTTTGTGAACTTGTATCATGCTGCTTTGAACTTATCATGAAAGTATTTTATGTCCCCATCACATTTTAAAGCTGAGTTTTGCAGCATATAGAATCTTGGCTGAAAATTGTTTTCTTTCAATATTTGAAAAATATCATTCCATGCTCTCATGGTCTTTATTGTCTGAGGTGAAAAATCAATAGTAATACTTACTGGTCTGCCCCTGAATGTGATTTGGTGTTTTTCCCTTACTACTTTTAAAATTATTTCATTGATTCTGTTATTCATTTTATATATGATGTGTTTTGATGAGTTTATCACTTGGTTAGGTCTGTTTCATGTCCTATATGCATCTTGAATTTGTATTTCTGGATCAGTTCTGATATGGGGTATATTTTCTATGGATAACTCATTGAGAAGATCCTTTATGTCTTTTGTTTGTTGCTCTATGTTCTCTACTATTCCAATTATTCTCATGTTATTTCTTCTCATCTCTTCCCATACTTTTTGGAAGTTCTGATCATGCTCAGTAAGTTTCTATTTTTGTCTCAACCTCCTTGCACTCAACGTTGCTCAGCCTGTCTTCATTGCCTGATGCTTTTTTCTTTGAGAGCTCAGGTTCTCTTTTCTACTGATTTTTCTGTGATATTAGTGTCTTCTAATGAGCTTTTAACATGGTTCACTGCATCTTTCAATTCTAAGAGCCCTTCTACATCTCTTTTCAGAATGTCTAAGTCTTTATCAAAGTGGTCTCTCAGCTCCTGAAACTGCTTTCTTATTTCCTTCCTTATGTCTTCTTTTAATTCTTTGATTGAATTAATAATTAGATTGTTAGTGCTTTTTCTAGGTTCTCACATAGGATCCTGACCATGGATTTTTGGGTGGAGAGTTGTGGGTATGAAGTTGAGGATTGTTTCCCTTTTCCCTTATTTTCAGTTTCAGGGAGTGGGAATTGAGATTCATCACTGAATAATTCACTTGGGGGCTTTGTTGATGGGTGTTCAGTGTCTGTCTCTTTGCTTAATTGGGCTGGAATACAATTTGGATTGTACCGTTCAATGGCTGGCTTCCCAACCTGGGAATTATTATGCATAAATCATAAGATTTCCAACACCTTTATAGATGGAAGTTTTCTGTCAATATGTGCAGCCAATGCATACAACAGACAGGGTTTATCTGTTTACTTTGTGCTATATATAGCTGCTACAGTGTTAATTAGAACCTATAAGAGCAAACAGATTAGCAGTTTTCTTCCATGAGAATCCTCATACTATACATGATTTGGATGCAAACACCCATTTTCAAGTTTTTCAAGTTTGGCATTCACTTCAGTTTTCCAAAACCTCTGTAGGTAAAGAGAAGAGTCTAGAGAGCAAAGGCAATGTGACAGGAAGTTAGTGAGGAACTTGTGAATTTGGAGAAAGAGCAACAAGAGAGGGGAGATAATGTAGGCTATTCTGCTAAAATAGAGAACAGAAAGAAATGGAAAGTTATTAGGGTAATGACTCTGAGGGAGGATGAGAGAGAACAGAAAACAGTTTAGGTGTGGACAGAGTAAAGGGAAGAAGCAGGAAGCAGAATGATTCACTACCAAGAGACTCTACAGCACAAAAAGACCATGCACCATTTTACAAGATCACAGACAGCCACAAATCAAACCACAGAAATACAAACACAGCACAAGAACCAAGAAACAAAAAAGCAACAATGCCAAAGAAACAGACAAAAAGTAAAAATACATGAAAATACAAATACATGGGAACTATACCACCAAGGAAAAAAAGGTTTGTAGGGTTATGAATTATTTCCGGTAAGGTCAAAAATATACAGTAAGGTTATATGTTAATTTTTGACATCTGGGTGAAGGCACTTCCAGGGTGAGGTTGCTTTAGGGACTGTGTTTGCAGTTCTCAACTGGAAGTCAGATTCCCAGGAGTCTTACCTATGTACTTAGCCTGTGGTGGGGATGCAATCTTTCATTCTCCTGTTTCCTATGAATACAGTCATTTGGGCTACCTGGGTTGAACCCCTGTGCACTTTAGGGTCTACTTGCCCAAACCCTTAACCCAATTCAGCTGTATAACCAGGAGCCCCTGACAGTCTTGTGGATCATGATGCAGCTGCAAGGGTCTCTCACTGATCCTAGGGGAGTGGCTGACATCAACTGAGCTCTCCTGGGACAGCTGTGGCCCCAATCTTGAGTGACCTGAGACCCCCCACCTTGACCCCAAGTGATGTCGCCTGAAGCAGTCTCAGCCCCAGCAAGGTGGGGGGGTTGGTAATAAGAAGACACCAGCCCAGCCAGCCTCATGCTGCAGGAGGACTCAAATGCAAACACAAGGTGTATGGAAGCCAAGTCCCACTTGGAATGCACAGGGCCTATGGGCATGCCTCTGTTCCCTGGTCTCAGGGACTAAAAGCAAAGAAAACATTGGTCCCTTTGTTCCCCTTCTGTTCTTAGGTCTCTGAGGCTGAAGATAATCTCTTCCCATCCTGAGAGGACCAGGCTGTATCTGTACTGCAGAGTCATAGGTCCTTTAGGCCAGCCCTGCCCAGCCCATGTAGGTCTTGTGGAACCAACCACCTGTGATGCAGAATCCTGAATGTGAGCTCCACCTGGAGTTTGGCATATGTCGATGGTAGTTGGGGGAGCTTCTATTTGAAAATTACAGGACCAGTAGGGAGGTCTGTCAGGTCCACACAGTCCCTGAGGCAATCAGAACACTGGGGTCCTGAAGCAGTAAGCTGCCTGATGGTGCAGCCACTGGGGATACCTCTGATCTGAAGTTTCACTTCTTGGAGCAACTGTTTGGGCTGCCCAATGACTGGAGTCAAAATGGTTATTGCCCCGGCGCACCACAGCCAGATGGAGAGAAGTGTAAGTTGCATGCACTAATGCAGTTCCTGCCATGGAGCAGAGCACAAGCCCTTCTGTTATCAGAGATGCCCATGACAATTCATCCTTCTTCTATTTGTGTATGCCACTCCCTCTCCTCTGTGCTAATCCAGTAGCTCCCTAGCTGGATATTGGTCTTTGCAGCCAGAGTTGCTTGTCCCTATTTGGATTTTCATGTATGCTTAGTTTATCCAAGCTTCTACATCTCTAAATTTCCTTGCTTGAGTGCTAATGATTTTATGAAAAAATTTTGCCATTCACCCACCTTACAAAAAAGCATTTTTCCCACTATTAACATCCGCTTTACTGAGAGATTCTACATGCAGCCATTCTGCTGGTCACCATCTTCTGAATCAGTGTTTGTGTTTTTGGTATTAAGTTTTTTGAATGCTTTGTACATTCTGGATATTAGCCCCCTGTGGGAGAGGTAGCAAACCATGATTTTCTCCCATTGTGTAAGTTCTTTCTTCACACTGTTGACTAATTACTTAACTATGCAGAAGTGTTTCAGTTTAATGGCATCCCATTCATTAATTCTTGGTTTCAATTCTTGTTCTATGGGAGTCTTATTAAGGAAGAAGGTGTCTACGATGAGGTGGGAATATCTTGATCCTACTTTTCTTCTAATAATTGTATGGTTGCTGGTTTAATTCCTAGTTGTTTGATCCAATTTGATCTGATTTTTGCACAGGGTGAGAAATAAGGTTGTAATTTCAATTGTCTGAATATGGCTGTTCAGTTTGTCCAGCACCATTTAACATGCTGTCTTTCCTTCAAGCTAAATTTTTACCTCTTTTTGGAATATCAGACAGTTAAAGACATTTTGGTTAGTCTTTCTGTCTTCTATTCTATTCCATTGTTATTTCTGCCAATCACTGTACCTGTAACATACTCTTTTTGTTTTTTTTTAATACAACTGTATAATATAATTTAAGCTCAGGTATTATGATTTTTTTCACTTAGTAATGCTTTGGCTGTTCTGGGTTTCCTATTTTTCCAAATGAATTTGAAAATTAATTTTTCTATATAAGTGAAGAATGCCATTGGTATCTTGATAGGGATTGTGTTGAATTTCTACAGCACTTTGGCAGAATGGCCATTTTAACTATATTATTTTTTTTCTAATTGAGAACATGCAGTGTCTTTCTATCTTCTCAGGTCTTCAGGTCTTCATCACTTTCTTTCATCAATGTTCAATTGCTTTTATTGTATAGGTTTTTTACTTCATTTGTTGGAATAATTCCCAGGTATTTTTTTTTTCTTTTTGAGTTTGTAATGAATGGGATGGATTTCCTGATTTCTTATTCTGCAGAATTCCTTTTGGAGTATAGGAAAGCTGTTAATTAGTGGAAGTTGATCTTGAATCCTGATACTTTTCTGTATTCATTTATAAGCTCTAGAAGTCTTCTGTTGGAGGTTTTAGGGTCTTCTAGGTATAGAATCATGTTGTCAGCAAGTAGAGATAGTTTACCTTCCTCTTTCTATTCAAATACCATTGATTTCTTCCTCTTGTCTGGTAGCTCTGGCTAGGGTTTTGATGACTATATTGAATAAGAATGGTGAGAGTGGGCGGCCTTGTCTTGTTCCTGAATTCAGTGGGAATGATTTCAGTCTTTCTCCAGTAAGCATAATATTGGCTATGGTTTGTCGTTAATGGCCTTGACAAAATTATGGTAAGTTCCTTTGTTCCCTATCTTTTCCAGAGTTTTGGGTATGGATGTTGGATTTTGTCAAAGGCCTTTTCTATGTCAATTGAGATGATCATATGTTTTTGTTTTTAATACTGTTTAAATGATGAATTACATTTATTGATTTGCATATATTGAACCAACCTTGCATGCTTGGAATGAAGCCCATTTGATCATGATGTATTATCTTTTCTCATGTGTTTTTGAATGAAGTCTGCTATGATTTTATTAAGGATTTTTGCATCTATGTTCGTCGGGGATATTGGTCTGTAGTTTTCTTTACCTGATGTGTCTGTTAGGTTTTGGTATCAGGGGAATAGTTGCTTCATAAAACATGTTTGGGAGGATTTCCTCCCTTTCAATTTCATTGAATAACTTAGTAAGGAGAGGTGTTAATTCTTCTATAAAGGTCTGGTAGAAGTCAGCTGAGAATTCATTAGGTCCTGGGCTTTTATTTTTTGGATGAGGTTTGATTTGACTTTTTCCTCATTTTCAGTGTTTCAGTTATTTTACTTTGATGATTAGTGGATGGGTTACGGGTTTTTTGTCTCTTCATTAACTTGGCTTTGCAGTACAATTTGGAAAATTGAAATCAACAGCAGGCTCCCCAGACTGTTATTAATTATTTTCCTTGATGATTTCTAATACCTAGTGAGATAAGGCAAAAGAGACAATATGAGCAGCCAATGGGTACAATAAACAGAGTTAACCTGGTTACTTTATTCCTTCTATCACTGTTTCAATGTTATTTACCATCTATGAGAGGAATGGTAGAATTATTAACTATTTTTGTTACAACACTGTTAACCACCAGACTATTGTTTAAAAGCAAACAAACATTATCAAGTTTGAAATTCACATCAGATTTCCAATAACACCCTACATAGGAACAGTAGTCAATATGATCTGTCAAGGCATATAATAAACTGTGTTGAACTGGTTTTCTGTTCCTTTTGTAGCTGATGCCCTGTTATCACATACAGGAGGAAAGGTTTGATTAGTAATTATCTCCAGAAGGAGCTAATTGATGTTCAGCTTACAGACACCTGAGTGCAAAAGAAATGAAGTGGTAAGATGGAGACTTGTGCTAATAGAGTGAGAGTATGTAGAGAATAGAGGTGCTGTAAGATATTCTGATTACAAAAAAGAAAAATTAAAAGCATGAGAGGGCAAGGGTGAGACAGTTGTAATGATGTTGGTGAGGAGAGTTAGAAGAATAGGGTTTGGCTGTTGTTGGAAGATAGGAATGATGTGGATAAGTGAAAATTGAACTACTAGGGAGCTATAGGGCATAAAATTAAAATGTGCTGGCTGGAAGCCCTGGTCTCAGGTGGAGTGGTGAGAACTAATATTAACAATACAAAAATGTTCAGGGCACAGGTAAGAAGTAAGTTTAAAGAAAAAAACAGGTGCACAGAAACAACACTTTGCATACAATGTCGGGGAGGAAGAAGGGAGAATGTCATCAATGTGTACTTTTTCACTCCCCCATTGCAATTATCTCTGGTTTAAATATGATATGTCAAGGCATATAATAAACTGGGTTGAACTGGTTATCTGCCACACTGCCTCATGGCTCCTGGCTCCCATTCACCTGAAGTTGCCCTCAGATTGTAGGAAGGCACAGGAGATGGTAATGAGAGTCCAAGACAAATTTCCATCTCACTTTGCCTGTATGCTCAAAGTAGTGCCTTGGGAGGCTGATGCAGGAGGATCAGAAGTTCAAAACCAGCCTCATAAACTTATTGAGTCCCTGTATCAAAATAAATTAAAAAATAAATAAAAGGCTGAGGATGAGACTCAGTGGTTATGTGCTACTTGGTTCAATCCCTGGGGGGGAAATACCAATTCCCCAATCCTAGTTTTCAGAGTCTGTATCATGAAAGGGACTGATAGGTAAAGTGAACTTGCTGTTCTATCTAATTCAGTTCAGCACCATGGTTCTTGGTTATATACTCATGAGAATACAAAAATTTCATAACTTTGAAATTCTTATTATGGTATTTTGGTCAGGATACCAACGTTAACTCAGTGTTTTTGTGGAAGGATGTGTGCTTGAATTTCCTATTCTGCAATCTTGCTGAAGTTATCCTTCAATTCTTTGTCTAAGATTTCCTTCAACTTTTTCTTTCAGACAGTAGAAGTCCAATGTCTGGGTTTCATTAGGGAAACTTTATGAATATTTATTTTCTTCCTGTGAATCACTTTTACATCTGGTGTGTGTGTGTGTGTGTGTGTGTGTGTGTGTGTTATAATTGTTGAGATTTGGGCTTATTACATTTTGTAGTATGATAACACTGGAAATCAGTTTCTCTTCCTTTCCAAGGTTTGTTTTTTTTTGCTTAAAAAAAGGTTTAAAGAAAACTGTAATTTAGTCACTTTCAAAAACTATTTTGTCAAAGATTGTATTCTTTTTGCATGTGATCAATGGATGTTCTGCTCTTTTATCTGTGTAGTCACTGGAAGACCCTACAGACATTTCTAAAATGACCCAATCTAATATAAGAAAGTTCAATAAAATAATGTTCTGTCACTTTAAGTCTACTTTCCCAATGCAGGTAAGGAAAATACTTTAGCCAATGTTGATTGAAATAATGACTATAAGAGTGACCTCTCTGCCACACCATCTTTGAAAATCCAGACAAATCAAAAACCACAGGTTTGAATTGGGAAGTACAAATTTCCTGTTGCACACTTTAGCACCATCAAGCTACACAAGGAAGCTGAGCCACCATTCCTGTTGTCAACATTTTTAGGTCTGGGAAATTGGTGCTAAAAATTGTTAGGTGAAATGCAAAACATCACCAAGATTTACCAACAACTCTTTCCCCTGAACACTTCCCTGGAAGATACAAGTGTTAACTAAACTTTAGAGTACCAAAATAGTTCATGCTTTTATCACCACTTCACCAGAAATTTCAATAAAGGAACAAATTCCTGGAGTTTAGTAGATCTACTATAATTGGTGATATCATATACTACTTTAAATACATTTGTAGGTACATTTGGCAAAAATTTCATTAAAAAATTAATTCTACATTTAAAATTAAATGTGACTTTTTCTCTTCTGTTGATATTGCAATGGTTTGCATGTGGATTATCCTCCAAGGATTCTTGTGTTTGAAGCTTGGTTCTCAGGTGGTGAGAGGTGGTCAAAACTTCCACATTTGAGACGTAGTAGGAGGTCATTACTGGCTCATTTCTCTTACTCTCTGGCTTCCTATCTAGCCATATGATCTCTCCTGCCACACACATTGCTACCATTGTGTGGTTCCAGGCAATATGAAGTCTTCACCGAAACCAAAGAAATACTATGTTCTTGAACTACCAAAAATATGAACTAAATAGAGTGTTTTAACTTATTAATAAGTAGTTTGCCTTAAAAATTTATTACAATAATTAAAAATGAATACGTTATATTTAATGACATTGAAATCAACTTATAATAATAATAAAATAATAAATTTAATGACTTAATTATCTTTCTATTTTTCCATAAAAATTTCCCAGACAAGTAAAAAATGCTAGGAAAAGAGGAATACCAAGATGGCGATCTGAAGAGAAAAGGCTTCCCCAGCACCTCCGAGACTGATCAGGAAATCTCCAGCTTTTCTCCAGTATTTTGAGGTGTGTTTGGGGGATTAGCAATATGAATCACCAGTCCTAATCCTCTCAGTGATTTTGAGGAGAAGTGACTAAGGAGCGACCAGGGGTACTCTGTTCTTTTTTCTGTCCTGGCTGAGAAGTGGCAACGGCTGCAGCCGCTCTCTCCTGCTTACATTCCACCCATGACTGGGGTGAGGGGACCCACCACGTGCGATCACATCGGCACAGAAAACCTGCAATGCTTTAAAGAAATTGTTCTTGCAAAGTCTCTTCCCGAGCCTGTTCTCTGTCTGGCTGCAAGATCAGTGTCTGGAAACTGCCTGAATGGAGACATAGAGCAGCAGATTGTGCTGAGGAAGCAGGTACAGGAGCTGCGAGGGCATGGGAGTTGAGTCAAGCATCCATCTTTTAACACTTAGTTGGATTTCACACTCCCCGCCCGAACAGGACCAGACCTCCTTAGGTTTGCAAAGCAAGCTCTTAATACTGTGTCTAGAGCCAGCTTAGACCACAGGCTGAATCGGGAGCAGAAGTCTTTGCTCAGGCCCTGAAGCAGGTGCGGGAGCTGCGAGGGCGGGGGAGCAGAGCATCCATATTTAAACCCACACTCCCTGTCCTGGACCTGCTCTACATAGATCTGCAAAATAGGCTCTTAAAACTGTGTCTGGAGCCAGCAACAGATCACAGGCAGATTCAAGAGCAGAAGACTTGGCCTGGGTCCTGAATCCTTTTCTCATAAGAGGTTTGGGTCAGAGCAGTAATGGGAAACATGGCTCAGTGCCAATCACTTCCACTATAGACAGAAGGACTTTCCCTGGTAAGCACGTGGATCTGCTGGCTCCAACTCTAAGAACACAGAAGTCAATTTTGACAAATACCAGCAGATGGAGCATTGATAACATAATGACTTCTGATTTTCAGATCCCCTGAAAGCCCCAACTGAAAGATAAAGCCTTTCATATCCAGACAGAAATAGAAGATCCAATCCCTGAAAGGACCAGAGACACTCTTAATATCTACACTTCCAAGGTTTTCCTATTAAGATTTTTTTTCTTTTTTTGCTGTTGATTTTATGTTCTAGATGTGTACCAAGGTGATATCTGGAAGAGTTTACTGGTTCTCCAATATATAAAAACTCATGCTGTTTATGTTTCCCTGTTCTGCTAACTTCGAGGGGTGGTTAACCCCTATTCTTTCAATTTTTTTCTTTCTTTCTTTTTTATCTCTTGTTTTAGGGGAAAACTTAACAAAAATATTTCTTCCTGTTTTGATAGTCTGTTTTTAAGTTTCTTTCTTTTTTTCTTTTTTCCCTATTTTTCATCTCTCTGATTCCCTCTTATCCATCCTATATAGCCTTGTTCTCTTTCTTGAGAAGGATAGTTGAAAGTGCATATAGTATTTGAAATATTTTATGCCTGAGAAGCATAATTCCCAGGGATAACTTCTCCCCTTAAATGATCACCCAAATATTAGTAATAACTTTTTTACCCTTCCTATATTAGGTCACAGCTATCCTACCTTCCCTTGGGATCTTTACTTTCTTTTCTACTTCTTCCTATTCTCCTTTATTTTAAGTATAGTAATTTTTTTCTTTTTTAATTTCCTTTTCTCTTCAAAAGTATTCCTCCTAGCATTTTTTTTCTTTCAACAGCAAATTCTTTACCTCCTCCACTTTCTCACTGTACATAATTGGAATATATAATCACCTCTCTTAATTTCACCAGCATTACCCCCCTTTTCTGACTCCAAATTAGTTAACTCTTTTTAACCCCCCATTATTAAGACGGTGTAAATATTAGTGCTGTAACTGTTAACCTGAGTAACAATTATTTGTTCTAGAAATCTGACATATGTAATAATAATATACTAGTGTCACCAAAAGTATTGATTATCACTAACACTAGTTGCATAGGCTGAATTCAAAGG
>PVKS010040624.1:0-16514 GCA_004027875.1 Aplodontia rufa
CCCCGACCCTCACCAGAAGAAGGTGTTGGTGCCGTCGTCGTAGACCTCGGACTCGGTGCTGCGGCGGCCCTCGGGCAGCGGGGACCCGGTCCGCGAGCCCCCGGTACCCCTGCGCTCGGCTCTCGGCATGGCGCCCGGCCCGCACAGCCGTCCAGGCCGCGCGCGCCGGGCAGGGGTCGCGGCGCCGCCCGGCGGGGTCTCCGCGGAGCGGGGCGGGGCCGCGGGGCATTGTGGGACGCGTAGTGCGCGCGGGCCGCGGGGGCTGTCGGGCGCCGGGCGCGGGGCCTGCTGGGAGGACGCCGCCGGTTGCCAGGTGACAGGGCTCGGGTCAACTGCTTTAGCGCGGGGCGCGCCGCGAGGTGGGACGCAGGGAGGGGGAGCGGGAACCGCGCGAGCCAGCTCGGTAGAGGCACAGGTGCCCTCCGGAAGGGCGTGAGCCGCAGTGGGTGCAAGCTGGCAGGGCGCGAGCCCCGGTGGGTGCCCGTGGGAAGTGTGCGCGCTCCGGTGGGTGCAAACGCGAAGGGCGCAAGCCCACGTGGGTGCAAGCATGAGGGGCGCGCGCTCCGGTGGGTGCCCGCGGGAAAGGCGTGAGCTGGGCGCCCGGGGTGCTGCTGCTGCGGTGCATGGCGGCTGGACGCCTCTGCTGTCACTGGTGTGGTGCTGCGGGTTGAACCCCAGGGGCGCTTTGCCATTGACCTACAGCCCCAGCCTTTCCTATTTTTTATTTTGAGGCAGGGCCTCACTAAGTTGCTTAGGGCCTCGCTAAGGTGCCGGTGGCAGAGTCTGGCCTTGACAGTGAGATCCTCCTGCCTCAGGCTCCCCAGTCTCTGGGATTACAGGTGTGAGCCTCTGCTCACAGGAATTTCCGCACTGCAGGGTGAAAGCGAAATGAAAATGCTTTCTGAAGAGAGTGGGATCAGGGCTCCTCTGATCCTGGGGCTCTCAACCGAGGTGGAGGCGTAGAGAAGCCGCAGCTCTGGTTCAGGTCTGTGAGACCCAATAGGGTTGCTGATTATTCAGCATGAGGAATCTGATGATGCAGATGAAGACTTTGGAAAAGGTTGGGCCTTCCTGCTAAGAATTCCATTGCTTTTATTTTTTCGATGCTGGGATTGGAAGCCAGGCCCTCCTGCATGGTAGGCAAGTTCATTGAGCCACTTCCCCAGCTCTCCCAAGAAAATTCCATCCTTTCCCCAGCGGCTAAAATTAAGAGGTGATCTGGAAAGTATTCCCAGGAAGATAGGATGCAGAAGAGAAAGCTGTAAAGTCCAAGAAGGGTGATTCTTAGTCCAGGGAAGAAGGTGAAAGGGAGTAGGGAAGTGTGCACCAGCCTGGAGAGGCAGTTTCTCATGGGGCTGTTGGTGGAGCAAGTGGACAGAGTGCCAGAACAGGAGGGTGGTGCTGGCCAGGAAGATCCTGCCTGATAGGAGACGAGGACAAGAACAAACAAAAAGATGGTTAAGAAGTCCAAACTCAGGAGAACTGTATCAAGCCAGAGGGAGGGAAAGGGAAGTGGTGTGTCCCATAAGGCTCAAAAGACTCCTTGTCCCCAAGAAGACACCTATGAGCTTGAGAAACCTGGGGATGAAGGGTTGGAGGATAAAGCCCAGTCTGAGGAGGGATAAAAGAACTGATGAGGGGGGTGGAGTGGTGGCCCGGATTACCAGGCTTGCCTCCTCACATGGGCAAGTACTTAAGTTCAAACCCCAGCACCACATATATAATGAAAGTCATATGAAAAACTAAATAAAAATTCCTTCCCTCTCTCACTGTCCCTCTCTTTTTTTTTTTTTTAAAGAGAGAGGGACAGTGAGAGAGACAGAAAGAGAGAAACAACTTTATTTAGTTTTCACATGGCCTTAGTTGCTCCAACACTTAGTTGTGTACGTGGTGCTGGGGTTTGAACCCGGGTCCTCATGCTTGCCAAGCAAGCGCCGAAACCGCTGAGCCACGGCTCCAGCTCCACTGTCCCTCTCTTTAAAAAAAAAAAAAAAGTACTGATGAGGGCTGCAGCGGTGGCTCAGAGGTTATGGTGCTTGCTTGGCATGGGCAGAGACAGGAGTTCAAACCCCAACACCATGTACATAACGAAGTGTGGGAGCAATGAACACCACATGAAAACTAAATAAAAATTGATTCTCCCTTTTTCTCTCTCTCACTGTCCCTCTCTTTAAAAAAAAAAAAAAAGAAAAAAGAAATACAATTGTTAGTGAAAGGGAAAGAAGCTGGAAAAGAGGGTACGAGGCACAGAAAGGAACCAGACCTCAACGGATCGAAGAGATGTATTGCAAGTTGCAGGGACACAATTTCCAGGTGAAAAATGGCCGGCTGGCATTCAGATAGGTGGTCTTTTATATGCTGAATTGGGGTGGGGGTCACAACAGGGATTTCAGTAGGTGGAGATTAAACTGAGTTTCTCATTAGGGTGGGGAATCCCTGATAAGGATCTTAAGGCCCTGGGTCTGTAGTAGGGGGTTTACTGCCGGACTGAGTGGCTTTTGGTAATTTTCCATATCCATCAGTTAGCAATACTGAGGTTCCATAAGAAAATCAAACTTGTGCTTGGAAATGGGTGGGGAAGGCAAAGTTCAGAAGGGTGTGCTATGGAACCTGGCTTAGCAAGCTCCCCTGAGCAGGCAGTCCACCTGCTTAGATCTCCAACCTACTGGCAGTGCTACCCTTTGCCCTGACAGGAGGAGCTCAGGGTTACAATCTACTCAGCTGACTAATTTTAAAACTGACGTGGGCCATTTAATTAGAATGGCTACAATTGGACCTAATTAAGGGTAAACACAATATTCTTCCCCCCCCCCCCAGGGCTGAGGACTGAACTCAAAGCCTTCCTTGCACATGCTCGGCAAGCGCTCTGCCACTGAGCTAAATCCCCAACCCCTGAACACTATATTCTGAAAATGAGCCACCAGACTTCCTACTTCTCACAGGTTTAAAATTATTTTTTTGTTTTTGGTCTATTAGTTTTTGCCACCCTTCCTGTCCTGCCCCCACAAAAGCCATCTCAGTTCAATAGCTCAACCACTGCTTCATCATTTTCTTTGAAGGGTATACCACAGGTGCAAAGCAATAAGATTTGAGATGAACACTTTGCTTTTCCCCGTGCTTTTTACACGATAGTAAGTTGAACAATAATAAGAAATCACAGAAATGTATTTAGTTAAAAATGGTGGGCTGGAGTGGTGGCTCAGCAGTTTTGGCGCTTGCCTGGCAAGCACAAGGATCTGGGTTCAAACCCCAGCACCACGTACGCAACTGAGTGTTGGAGCAACTAAGGCCATGTGAAAAACTAAAGTTGTTTTTCTCTTTCTCTGTCTCTCTCACTGTCCCTCTCTCTTTATTTAAAAAAAAAAAAAATGGTAGCCAGGTCTGGTGGTGCATATGCCTGTAGTCCCAGTTATTTGGGAAGCTGAGGCAGGAGGATCACTTGAGTTTGAGACCAGCCTGGGCAACACAGCAAGGCCCTGTCTCAAAACAAACAGTAGATTTTTTTGCTTTGCATAGTTGGGTGGTGGGGCTCTTGCCTGCTATACTAGAAGCCTTGGGTTTGATCATCTCCAACACCAACCACACACACACAAATCTATCATATGAGTTTCTATGTCTGCATAAACAAGTATTGAAGTTGTTGCTGCTTTAAACTTCTGAGGCAAGTAGGAGAAATGGTGAATTCTGAATTGTTTTGTGCCTTGGAGGGATGGTGGGCAATGGGTTAACCCACTTGGTTTGAGAGTGTGGGTTTTCTTTTTCTATTTTGTCACTTATAATTTCAAAAAGATTCCTTTATCATGCTACAATCTTTAAGAAAAAGAAAAAAACAGGAGCCATCAAAACTGAAACTGATGGTTCAATTTTTAAAAATGTACATGTATTGGGTTTTTTAGATAAAATTTTAACCAGAACCAAACAAAACCCACATATCAGCCTACTATTGATTTTTTCCCCCTCTGACAACAGAGACCACAACATTTATTTCGGGCTAATTAGGATTGCAGTCCGGGTAACACATTTCAGCAATCTTGAAAATAGGTTCCCCACCCTAGGGTTTAAATGGCAAGAGCCATTTACACATCACAGTGTTTTTCCTCAGACGGGCAACATTAAGGATTTAAGCGCCTAAAGTGAGTGCTAGCTGATCTGAGAAAGAAATGAAACTCAGAGACACACATTTTCTAGAACTACGGTCTTATTTTGGGAAGGCAAAAGGAGCTATACTAAGGATATGCCTGCTGTAGGGACAAACTGAGACAAGCGGAAGTTCTGAAGATGGAAGGCCCGGGAAAACGGCTTTGAAACAGCCCGGTCCCAGCGTGTGCTCACGGTGGCGGTGGTGCACCTGATAATCTCCGCAAACCGGGGGACGCGCGGGTGTCCCAGGAATCTACCAAAAGCCAGGGGCTCCAGACAAGGCCCCGCGTGAACGGCGTGGTGTGCGCACTCTCAGCGCGGCTGGTACCTGACTGCGAGGCAAGCTGCCCCAGGCCCCGGCCAACGCAGGGAGCTCAGGTCAGAGCCCGCTGGCCCCAGGGGGCGCCCTGTTGGGCCTCCCGGGCCGAGCAGAAGCCTCAGCCTGCCCCTTGACCTCGTCCCGGCGCCACGCGGGGGCCAAGGTGCTGAGGGCCGCCGGCTGCACTGTGGCGGTCTAGGAGGATGAGCGGGCGAGTAATGGGCAGACACCGGACGCAAGCCGAGCGCCAGGCTGGGCCTTGGCCTCGTAGCGCAGGTGCCTTGAAGTAGGGGTCGCGGCCTTCCGGCCGCTTTGTGGAGACCGGGACCTGCAGTGCCCCGGCGTTGACCTGCCCTCGGGGGAAGGTGACGCGGGGTGGCAGGCGAAGGACCCCAGGCAGCCCTCCGCCACCCCACCTCGCAGCGGCGTTCCACAGGTGCGGTTCCCACCAGTCGGGCAGCCGCCCCCCGATCTGAGCGCCCTCGCGGTGGGCTGGGGACTGTGGTTCTCCCACCCGCCCCGACAGCCGGGTTTCCTTCTCATCCTATAAACCTTCAGCCTTTTACCGGCCGAGTCCGGCCGCCGCCGCCCTCCCGGCGATGAGAGGGCACCTGCACCTCGCTGCGGACGCTGAGCACTGCCCCCTCCCGCTGGACAGAGCCGCTGGGCGGGGCGACTGGGCGGGGCCCGAGACCTGGGGCGGGGCGACTGGACGTGGTCCGTGGCGGGGAGGGGCGTGACCTGAGGCCCCAGACTGCGCAGCCCCCTGCGCACTGCCCACAAGTTGGTAAACCACCTCTTCAGCGCTCAAGCAAGTGCTAATAAAAATTCCCAACGTTTTACCAATGCAGTGTCTTCACTACTCCTTGAGCTGCAGTTTTATATTTCTGTAGGAGTTGAAGAAGCTGAGTCACAGAAAGGTCGGTGAGTCCCACGTGAAACTCCTTCCCTCGTTGGAGCCCTTCTGTAGGAGCCCGCCACCTGGCTGTGGACTTGGGGCCTGACATCTGGGTGTCGCCTCTGCCTGCTGCTTCTTCCCGGGGCACATGGACTAATCCAAGGGCAGTGGCAGGCCGCGGACTAGTCACTACCCCAGAGTGACTCGCTCTGGGTGGCAGATAAGAGGAGGCTGCAGGACCTGGGGCCATCTGGGGAAGGGGACATGGGAAAGCACCCTTCCTCAGCTGCGGAACTCCCGCCAGAGCCTGGGGGCTCCTGGGTGGAGTAATGCTGAGTTTTAAGGAAATGGCCAATTCCAGCTTTACCTTGGGACAAACCAGGCCAAAGCTCACTGTGGGCGCTGCCTGGCCTCTGAGCCAGGAGTCAGGTTTCCTTAGAGCTGGAGGGGCAGTCATATCTCAGTGGCAAACAGTGGGGTCCTGGAGGATCTAAAGAGTATTTCTAAAGAATATTTCTAAAAATACTCTTGCAGAAAAAGCTTGTGAATTTGTAAAAGAACAAAGACTTGTTACCACGGGTGCAGTGAACCTGTAAAGGTGAGGGTATCCCAGAAACCTCACCTGCCTGGGAGCCTGCTTGGATATTTTCTCAGGAAGGCTGCACCACAGGGCTCTGTACTCAGCAAGGACACTCTACTCCCTATGACAGGAAGGGAGGAACCTGGCCAGATCCAGGCACAGGGACCCTGGAGAGAAGTCCCCCTACAGGGCGGAGGCTGGGGGAGGGGTGCCCAGCCCACCAGAGAGAAGACAGGAAGCAGATCCTCAAGAGGCACATGCCCAGCAGACCGGAGGAGATGCCTCTGAGAGGCCCGGGCAACGCATCAGTATCTTCAGCCACATCCAAGCCATGGGGGGAGACAGATTCCTGAGGGAAAGAGGATAGGGGCTCCCTCCTGTCTGCAGACTTGACCTGTTCCCCTGAGCCCTGCGTGGCTTTGTCATCCTGACCTCCTCAGAGTGACCCCAGGCTCCCCCACCAGGAATGGGCAGCTGCCTCTAGTTGCACTTTGGCCCTTGGAGGGCAGATGACAGGTGGACAAGTTCTTCTGGACTCAGACAAGGAAGAAGAGGGTAGCAGGGTCCAGGGTCCACAGGGAAAGAGCAGGAGCCACGTGGCCTGGACCAAAGTTCTGTACTGAGAAGGGCAGGGCAGTTAGCCATACAGCTGTCCCCTCTTCCCAGGGGCTTTCCAGACACAGGCCAAAGAAAAAGGCCCCGATGAGGAAAATAAGGTTTATAATGGTAGACTGTAATACGATAATAAAGCAATTTTTAAATAAAAGGATGTTTATAACAGTGATATATGTGTTAGTGGCACACAAATCGCCAGAAGCAGACTAACACCACTCAGTTCACGTCATTAGCAAGCATGTCAGACATGAGCCCATCTCCACTGCTCCCATGCATCTTAACTTACATGAAATGAAAAGAATCATGTTTGTAACCCACTTTCTTTTATCAACAGTATAAGCATCTTTCTGTGTTCTCACAACTCTTTGAAAGTTATTTTTTTTTTTTTTGGCAGTGCTGGGGATTGAACCCAGGGGTGTTCCACCACTGAGCTACACCCTCAGCTTTTTTGTTTTGAGACAGAGTCTTGCTGAGTTGCCCAGGCTGGCACCAAATTTATGCCCTAGCTTCCCAAGTCCCTCCCCCACCTTTTTTTGGTAGTGGGGATTGAACCCAGGTTTATTTTTTTTTAATTGAAACAAGATCTCGCTAAGTTGCTGAAGCTCATCTTGAACTTGCGCTCCTCCAGCCTCCTGAATTGCTGGGATCACAGACTGCACCACCACGCCAGTCCTCAAACAACTTTGAATGGCTGGAATATACCATGTTTGCTTAGATATTTTTGAATTGTTGAACATCTTGGTGGTTTACAATTTTGGATGTGAAGGACATATTTATACACATTTTCATCATTTTGAGTTTTTTTCCCTCAGAACAATTTATGGAAGGTGAGATTAATGGACTACAATATTCACAATATTTGTTACTTGCTGAATTGCATTCTGAAAGGGCTGTGCTGGTTCCTCTCCAGATGGGAGTAAGAGACTTGCTCTGACTCCCACCAGTGTGGGGGTACTTCTGCGGCAGGGAGGCATGAATCTGAGTCTCCTGGCGTGGGCTCTCCCAGGAATGGAAACAGTCTATCTCTGGATGTGACTTAGTTTCCCTCCCGTGATGCCCTTGGAAAGTGGGAATGGGAACCAGCAGGTTTCTGTGACAATAAAATTGGGAATGCCCTTAACCTTACAAAGGATGTTAAGGACCTCTTCAAAGAAAACTATCAAACACTTAAAAAAAGAATTTACAGCTACAAAAATACCAACAGCCCAATTGATAAATGGGCCAAAGAGCTAAATAGAGACTTCTCACCAGAGGACATTGATCAAGCCAATGAATACATGAGAAAGTGCTCTAAATTTCTAGTAATCAGAGAAATGCCAATGAAAACCACATTAAGATATCACCTTACACCAGTCAGAATGGCAAAGATGAAGAAAATAAACAATAATAGATGCTGGAGGGGCTGTGGAGAGATAGGCACATTAACACACTGTTGGTGGAGCTGCAGACTGGTACAGCCCCTCTGGAAAGCAGTATGGAGAATCCTCAAAAAACTAGGGATGAGTCCACCATATGACCCTGCTATTCCACTCCTGGGTATCTTTCCAGGAGACTTAGAATCAGCACATTACAGTGACACAGCAATATCTATGTTCATAGCAGCACAATTTACTATTGCTAGGCTGTGGAAACAACCCAGATGTCCCTCACTGGAAGAATGGATCCAAAAACCGTGGTACATTTATACCATGGAATATTACACAGCAATTAGAAACAATGATATTGCAGCCTTCGAAGGTAAATGGATGGCTATGGAAGAGATCATGATGAGTAAAATCAGCTTAACCCAGAGAGCTAAGGATCGATTGTCTCCACTCATCTGTGGAGGTGGGGACTAGACCCTGGACAATGAGAAAGTTGGTCTATTAGCATGTGTTAAATCCAGATAAGATGAAATGCTTTACAACCTAATACTTTTTTTAGAGATATAGTGGGAAGGGGAAGGGTGGAATAAGGGAGGGTAATTGTGGGGGGCGCTCCTGGGAGTAATTGCAATATCCAGAATATATACACATTTTATATTATTTTGTTAAAATCTTGTAAGGTTGTTCAAAAATAAAAAAAAAGAATTTACAGAAGACCTGAGTAGATGGAAAAACATTCCATGCTCATGGTTAGGCAGAATCAATATAATAAAGATGGCCATTTTACTCAAAGCCCTATACAGATTCAGTGCAATCCCCATCAAGATACCTGTGGCATTTTTGAGAGATATAGAAAAAGCAATTCTGAAGTTCATATGGAATAACAGGAGACCCAGACTAGCCAAAACATTGCTCTATAGAAAGGAAGAAATAGGGGGTATCTCAATCCCTGACCTGAAATTATATTACAGAGCTGTAGTAGCAAAAACAGCATGGTATTGGTATCAAAACAGAACCGAAGACCAGTGGAACCAAATAGAAGATCCTGAGACAAACCCCCATATCCTTAACTATTTGCTATTTGATAAAGGGGGCAAAAGTATAGTGTGGAAGAAAGATAGCCTGTTCAACAAATGGTGTTGGACAAACTGGACAGCCATATGTAGAAGCTGGATCCTTATCTTTTGCCCTGCACAAAAATTAACTCAAAATGGGTCAAAGACCTGGATATTAAGCCTACTACTTTAAACTTACTAGAAAAAGAAGTAGGGTCAACACTACAGCATATAGGAGTCGGCAGCTACTTCCTTAACAAAACTCCTATGGCTCATGCTATAAAATCAAGAATAAATGAATGGGATGCAATTAAACTAAAAAGTTTCTGCACAGCCAAAGATCTAGTCAAGAGCATCAAGAGAGAACCTACAGAATGGGGAGAAAACTTTTGCCTGCTACACCTTGGACAGAGGGCTAATATCCAGAATATACAGGGAACTAAAGAAACTAAAGTCCAAACTCACAAATAATCCAATCAATAAATGGGCTAAAGAACTTAAAAGGAACTTCTCTCCAGTGGAAGTCCAGAAAGCCCATAAATATATGAGAAAATGCTCTACATCATTAGCTATAAGGGAAATGCAAATCAAAACTTCAATGAGATACCACATCACTCCTGTTAGAGTGGCAAAAATGAAGAATACAAACAATGACAGATGTTGGAGGTGCTGTGGGAAGAGAGGAACACTGTTACACTGCTGGTGGGACTGCAAACTGGTTCAGCCACTCTGGAAAGCAGTGTGGAGAATCCTCAAAAAATTAAGGATGGAACCACCTTACGACCCAGCTATCCCACTCCTGGGTATTTTCCCCAAAGAGTTGGAATCAGCGTATTATAGTGATGTGGAATACTACTTGGCCAATAGAGAAGACAATATTATGGCTTTTGATATCAAATAGATGGAGATGGAAAGAATTATGCTTAGTGAAGTATCCCAATCTCAGAGACTAAAGGGCCGAATGGTTTCTCTCATCTGTGGATGCTAGAATATATGGGGAAGCAGTAGAGTAGACGGCTAACCTAACAATACTTCAAATTGAATGACTCTCAGAGTAATAGGGGGATGGCTCCCTAGGATTCTTGGAGGCGTAGGGAGGGGAACGGGGAGGGGGGAGGGTGTATGAAGAACTCATAGGAGACTGGAGATGGGAATATGGAGGAACCATCCCAGAAGCCGATGTCATTCCTACACGAGATACCCATTTAACACATGAGTTCTTCTGGGGGAAACTGCAACAGGTGAAACCCAAGGTGGTCATCCATGTTTTGGCATTACCCCTGCATAACAAAGTATATATACATTGATTACTGTAGGTTTGATAATGTTTCCCCCTCAATTGTATCTCTATATACTTCTAATAAAAAAGTAGAAAAAGAAAAAAAAATTGGGAATGCCCAATTAAGCTTTTGAAAAAGAATGTAGCCATGTTGACACTGACCCCCTAGGGATAACACCACCACCAATTATCGGGGTGCAGAAGCTGGTTGGTTATGCGCATCTGAGTTTGGACTACTCCAGTGCTCAAGCACCCTTCCTGAGTCTTACTCTAAACCCTCAGTATTCTAGACCCTCTGGCCTGAGGCAGAGGCTTCGGGGTGCTCCTGGGCCTTTTATTTTCTATCATAGGAAAAGAGACCATGCTGTCCAGATTTCTTTGCAGTAAGATGTGATCATGTGAAGGATGGGACACCCTTTACCCTTTCGTCTTCCTTCTGACTAGACTGTGGATGTGATCCCTGGAGCTTAAGCAGCCTTATTGGAGCAGGTGTGGGACTTGGTGTTGATGGTGGTAGAGGAACAAGTTAAAGCAATTCTGGGCCCTACAACTAAGGGTCACCAGTACTTGTCCTGGATTGCCCACTCCTCACTTCACTTACAGAGAGAGAAAGACAAAACCTTTTTTATGCCACTACCATGTGGGGATTTCTTTTCTTACTTTTTTCTGGGACTAGGATAGAACCCAGGACTTCACATATACTAGGCAGGTAGGTGCTCTGCCACTGACTATACCGCCACTTTTTATTTTTATTTATTTATTTTTGGCACCCAGGGGGTGCTTAGCCACTGAGCCCCACATGCACAGCCCTTTTTATTTTTTATTTTGAGTCAGAGTCCCGCTAAGTCTGGCCTCCAACTTGCAGCATTCGCCTCCCCCAGCCTCCCCTGTGAAGCCACCCTGGCTTCATTTGGGGTTTTCATCATGTGAATCCCAGTGCATTCCATCTAGGGCTGCTCCATCAGAGCTGCATGGCTCTATACCATCAGCCCCTTCCTTGTTTTTGCCACCTCCTGGTTCTGTCCTGCTCCTTGCTACTCAACCCTGACATGGGGTACACCAAATAGAAATGAGGGACTAGTGCTCCCTGGAGAAACCCAAGCAAACACACATGAACCAAGGCCTGGACCAAAGGAGAGGCTTGCCGGGCTTCACGGGCCCCGCCCCTCACACCAGGACCCCGCCCCTAGTGTCCCCCCTCCCCGTGCTGGTCCCCCCAACCCCAAGCCTCAGGGCCCAGGACTCGCCTCAGCTTTCACCAACATCCTCCCAGCCACCTGTGGAGCCTGCGCCCCGCTCTCTCCCCCTCTCTGCGTCCCCCAGTCACTCCACAGGCTGGTCACTCAGGCCACCCAGGGCCTCTCCAGCCGCTGACCCCAGCCAGGCTGTACAGAACCGGCTGTGCCCTCCGGGTGTGGCAAATCCTTGCTTCTCTGCCACCCCTGAGACTCCAAGTGCCCTCAGCTGGATCCAGAGCAAGCTTTAGTGAGAGAAGCTGTTTGCTTTGGGACACTCCTCCTCGAGCAGTGTCCCCTCTAGGGGAACAAAGCCAGGTTTGGAGGTCTGGAGGTCTGGAGGTGGACTGGAGGGAGCGCGGGGGCTGCCTGTGGTAGGGGCTAGGTATTGAACTGGTGCTCACCTCGCTTCTCCCAGAAGGGGTTGCCAGGTAGCCCCATCTTAAGCCTTTTGCAGGCAAGGGCGGGGCGGGGGCGTCCAGGGGAGAGTTCTTTCCCCACCCGCGCCGCCCTCCCCACCCATCCCCAGGTCCCTAGAAAGGTGCCCAGGGCTCCTGGGGGGCTGGGAGGGGCTTTCCTGGCAGAGGCCACTGGCTCCTCCCCCAATGCACCTGGGCGCGGCAGCACAGGAGAGAGGGCGGGTGAGCCCACACGGAAGTCGGGGAGGCCGGCCTGCTGCCTGCAGCCACTCTCCCGCCCCACCGTGACCAGCAGCCCCAGCTGTACTCCAGGACAGGGCGCACAGCCAGCATGCAGGTGAGCCTCGCTCTGCCGAGGGGCACCAGAGGGGCCCTGTGGTCGCCACACCCCTTGAAGTTGCCTGTAGAGGGTGCTGGCAGCCTGCCAGAGAGTAAGGGTGGGCCGGGCCAGGCAGAGCCCCTGCTTGGGACCCCTGGGACAGGCAGGGGAGGGGAGGTTGAATGGGGCCGGGAGGGCAGCTTTCCTCCCCGTCTGGGCTCTTGGTGAGTGTGAGACTCTGACCTGGCTGCAGGAGTCCTCCAGGTGCCTGGGGCACTGGTATGCCTTCTGACCTGAAGCTTGGCCCTGCAGGTGGCACTTGGGGGAGGGGCCCCAGGGTGGGAGGCCCAGTGTGGCCTGGGAGGACACGACTCTGCTCTTTGGGGTCCTGCCCCAGGCAGAGGCCCCTGCTGGCTGTTGGATTCTGATTCTAGGACAGAGCAGAGCTGGTGATAAAGACCTACAGAAAGACATCCTCTCTTCCTGCCAGCCAAGGTGTCACCTGGGGCTGGAGTCAGCACCTGGATGGCCCAGGGAGGAGGTCTGGGTTGAGGTGGAGCATGAAACCAACCTCCCACTAGGCCCCCCTGGCCTCCAGGTGTGGGCTGATGGCAGCTGCTCCTGTCTCCTCTACCCAGGGCTCTCACTGCCCTTTCTACCACCTGGCTGCCCAAGCCAGTATATAGAAGCCCCTTGGCCTGGCTCCGGTGCCAGCCCCAAATGGAGATGGAAAGACTGGGCTGGATAGGGGTGGGTAGGGGAGCAGCCCCTGCTGGTTGAGGGAAATGCACCTGTCCCTAGAAACTCAGGACTTGGTGGCCCCAACTCTGGCTGGGTGTGAGCATGCTCTCCCCTGTGCAAATTCCTTCCATGGCTCTCAGTTGCCCCTGGTGAAGTCCCAGATCCCCAGCTGCTTGAGCAGCCTTCCCTGATCTGGCTTGCACAATCCTCCAGCCTCATCTCCTGGCGGCTCCCTTCTTGCCTTTTATTCTTCTGTAAAACTGAAGTGCTAAGGACTAATTCACCAGGAGTAGTAACTACCTTGTCCTTGGAGGTGCTAAGAACTGAGTCCCTGGAAGATATTGAGAACTTCTCTCTGAAGGTAGTAATTACCAAGTCTTAAGAGGTGCTGAGGATTAAGTCCTTGGGGTTAGTAACTACCAAGTCTCAGAGGTGCTAGATTAGTGAGTCACCAGGAGAGGTAACTACCTCATCCTCAAAGGTGCTATGGCCTGAATCCTGGAGTATTCATTACCAAGACTGCAGAGATGCTGAGGGCTAAGTCCCAGACACCAATTGCACCCTACCCCTCAGGGATGGCCCATGACATTTCTCTCAGGAATGCTGCCCACTTCTCTGCTAAGTGAAAGCCTGCTCCTCCAGCCCAGTGTCTACTCACACCATGCACTGCCCTCAAGGGCAGCACGCAGGGCCAGCTGCCACTTCAGTATTTGGGGATGGGTGGGTGGGCAGATGCAGGAAGGGATGGGGCAGACAGATGGCTTCAACAGCTCAGCAGAGGCAGGGTCAGGTAGATTTTCTCAGGGAGGGAGATCTGACAGCATCCAGGCTGGGGGCGAGTGGAGACCTGTGGTTCTGTACTATGGTGGAGTGGGAGGGTCTCCTAGTAGGCTGGTGAAACTGTAGAGTGACCAAGGACCCAAGTCCCGAGTGCCCCTGGCTGGTAACCCACAGCGAGTTGTGCCATAGAGAGGGAGGTGAGGCCCACAGCCTTCCTCATACATCCAGGGTGACGTCACATGCCTGTGACATGTAGCCCCCCAGTCAGGCCTGGCCGGGAACTGGCAGCAGCCACCTCCTCTGCCTGCCCCGAGCTGGGACAAGACTCCCCAGCTGATTCACCCTGTTCCGGGTGCTCTGGAAGGAGGGTGCCTGGTGCTGCTGTGACTCTGGCTTCCTCACCTGGAGCCAGTGGGCTTTCCCCCAGGGACCTGGCTGATGTTCACAATGGGTGCTGAAGCAGGTTTAGGGGACATCCCTGCCCTGGCCCTGGAGACCTGCAAGCCTATGGGGCTTTCTGGAGGAGAGTCCGGCTGATGGGGAAGTGAGTCCTGGAATCTCACTTTGTATCCTGAGCCATCTGCTAGGCTGGAGGAGGGGGCAACTTCAGGTGTCCTGGCTTCCACCCACGAAGTCCTGATGGCCACTCGGAGAAGCATAGGTTCAGGCCTGCCACCAGGAGAATGTGGCCTCATACACATTGGCCCTAGAGGACGGATGGACAGAGAGAGAGACAGCCTGGTCCTGGAGACTGGGGGCTGTGGCCTTGGAGTTGGTGTGTAGGCAGCAAAGTACTGGGACCCAGTACCTCCAGCTGTGGGTTGGGGAATGCTGGACCAGGGCTGGTGGGGATGTCTGGCTGATGGAGTGGCTGCTGTCCAAAGCTGAGGTAGTGGCCAAGGACAGCCAGGGCCAGGGGAGCCCCAGGGTTGCAGGCCACAGGGCTGGGTGCCAGTGACCAGTGTCCCCAGACCACCTGTCCCATTTGGTTGAGGACACACCCTCTTGCCTGGTCTCTCTGACCAGTAGCCACTTCAGTGCCCTTGGGGTCTGGGAGGTATTGCTGTCCACTGTGCAGTTCTTTGGTGGGGAGGGGTGTACTGTGTCTCTTTTCTGGGCCTTTTACCCCACATTAAGGGTACCCTGTGGATGGTCCCCTACTCCCTGCTCCCCCTGGTTTAGGGTCCTGGTGGCCCCTCCAGCCCCAGTGCTGGCCTCACCCTGCTCTCTCTCTTGTTCTAGAGCTTGGGGCCCATGCTGGTGTCTGGGGGTCCTGGACATAGGGGAATGGGCAGGGGGCCTCCTCTGGAGGCCATTTCACTCTCCAATACATCCTGCATGGCACTGGATGAGCCCTTGTGGTAGGCAGGCCACAGGGCTGGGTGCTAGTGACCAGTGTCCCCCGGCCACCTGTCCCATGTGGTTGAGGGTGCACCCTCTTGCCTGGGCCAAGGTGTAGGTGCCCTCCTCTCCCTGCTGTCCTTCTGGAAATGCAGGTTCCTCCCCTGACCCAGGATGGGGACTTCAGTCACCACATGCCACCCCTGGGAACAAGCACAGTGGGCTGTTGGCAGAAGGTCAGGGTGTGCCCAGGCATCTGGAGTAGGGGGCGCTGGAGAGGGAGGGAGGGCTAGGAGAGCCTCGTGGATGCCCAGCATGGACCGTGGGGTGGCATTGGGGCCTGGACCATGTCTACATCAGCCCTATCTCCTGAGGCCAACGTCCATCCTTCTGGCTTCTGTGGCTGAGGCAGAGGGCAGAGAGCCAGGGAGACCAGCCCTGTCCTGGACAGAGTGTGCATGGAGTGTGGTTTGGAGGACTGATGTATGAACAGATCAACCACAGACACCAGGTTACACTGACTGTCACAGAAGCTTTTCCCTAGTGTAAGTCAGTCCCAGGCAACCACTGGGATGTACTCATACTCAACAGCATCTGTTCTTTATCTGAGCTCTGACATGACTGGGTGGCCTGTGTGTTACTTGGCAGCCCTCGAGGGCTAACCTGCTGGAGCAGTCAAGTGACGCCTTCTGGAGGAGGTGGCAGGAATGTGGCTGGGGAAGGGGAGGAGAGCAAGTGAGGGACCAGCAGGGCGACTGTGGAGGGGTACCACGCAGCACGGGGAGAGGGGCTGGCAGGAGGCCAGGGTGGGTGGGGGCTGGCAGGCCACAGGGTGGGCAGCACCCCAAACTGCTGGCCTGGCAGGGAAGCAGCTTCACCTTGGGCCACAGGTGCCACTGGGCAGGGAGGAGTATGGCCCTTGGAAGGACACTTCCCCCTACCCAGGACCCTTGCCCCTTAGACCATGATGCTCAGGGTCTAAGCAAGCTGCCAGCTGGGATGTGGCTGGCCCCTTTCACCCATGCGTCACTTAAAGGCTTTAATGTCAGCTGGGCTGTCTCCCAAGCCAGCGTCTTTGTCCCGGGCTGCCACCCTTGGCCCACCAGTAAGTCTGGAAAGGCTGGACCTGCTCTGATTGCCCAGGTTGTCCCTCCACCCCATGAAGGAGCCCTGCGGGCAGGGAGATTCAACCTCAGCTGCCTTCTTGCTTGTTGGGAGTAATGGTCCCCAAGAGCCCAGCACCCAGCATGCAGTACCCACCTGGACTTGGCGCAAAGCACCCCTGCCTTTCTTTTCTCACCTCCTTTGTGGCGCAGCTTCATCGCAGAAGAGAGCTGCTTTGCTGCTTTTCACTGCACCAAGGAGCACCAGGCTGTGAGGAAACAGGCCTGAATTGGTTTTTTTTTTTTTTTTTTTTTTTTTTTTTTTT
>PVKS010040625.1:0-16533 GCA_004027875.1 Aplodontia rufa
ATATATATATATATATTTTTTTTTTTTTTTTTTTAAAGAAAGAGAAGGACAGTGAGAGAGGCAGACAGAATCAATTTTTATTGATTTTTTCTCATGGCTTTCATTGCTCTGATACTTAGTTGTGTACGTGGTGCTGGGGTTTGAACCAGTGTATTCGTGTATGCCAGGCAAGCGCTGTAACCGCCAGGCTACCACTCCAGGCCCCTGGCAACATTTTTTTTTTTTTTTTAAAGAAAGAGGGACAGTAAGAGAGAGAGAGAGGGAGAGAGAGAAACAACTTTATTTAGTTTTTCATTTGGCCTTTGTTGCTACAACACTCAGTTGACGTGGTGCAGGAGTTCGAACTCAGGTCCTCGGGCATGCTAGGCAAGTGCCGTAACCGCTGAGCCACCGCTCCAGCCCCCCACCAGCAACATTTTAAATTCATATAAATATTATTTTATCTCTATGTTACAGACTTTTTGCATTACAGTTGGCCCTCCACAGTCACAGGTTCCACATCTGCAGATTCAACCAAACAGACAGAAAATATTCAAGGGGAGGAAGAATTTTATCGGTACTGAACATGTATAGACTTCTAAAATTGTCATTATTCATAAAACAATACAGTATAACAACATTTACACAGCATTTACATTTTATCAGGTATTATAATCTAAGAGAATTTTAAGTATACAGGAAGATGCACATGTAGGTTGTATACAAACACTATGCAATTTTATATAAGAGACTTGAGCATCTTTGGGAATCCTGGATAACTATGCTTATGGTAAAATCAATCAACTAAATAACATAATTTCTTCTTGGTTCAAATTTTGCTAATTTTAAATATGCAACATATGCACACACATCAATATATTTAGCATGAATACACAACATCCATGATTTGAATTAAAATTGTAAAGAAACTGGTTTTTTTAAAAAAAGAGGGACAGTGAGCGAGAGCGAGAAAAAGAATCAACTTTGGGAGGTTGGAGCGGTGGCTCAGTGGTTTTGGTGCTTGCCTGGCAAGCGTGAGGACCCGGGTTCAAACCCCAGCACCACATACACAACTAAGTGTTGGAGCAACTAAGGCCATGTGAAAAACTAAAGTTGTTTCTCTCTTTCTCGGTCTCTCTCACTGTCCCTCTCTCTTAAAAAAAAAAAAAAAAAAAAAAAAAAAAAAAAAGAATCAACTTTATTGAGTTTTCCATGTGGCTTTTGTTACTCCAACACTTCACTGTGTACGTGGTGCTGGGGTTCGAACCTGCGTGCCTGCCCATGCCAGGCAAGCACCATAATCGCTGGCTACAGTTCCAGCCCCAAGAAATTGTTCTTTTGAAAATATTAGAAACATCATTAGTGAGAATCAAAGAGTCCTTTCAAAATAAGGACTCAAAAACTTATGGATCCTTTCAACATGCCTTAAATTCTGGCTCCAACAAATAAAATGTATGTATTAAAAGCTATCATCACATTTTATATTTTAAATTCTTATATATATTATTCATTTATTACTAAGATTAACTATTATACTTAAAAATATTAAAATTCATACTGCTAGCCAGGCATGGTAGTGTATATCTGTAGTCTTAGCTACTTGGACTGCTGAGGCAGAAGAATTGCTTGATACCAGTTGTTCAGAGCCAATCTGGGCAACAGAAATATCTTGACTCAAAAATAAATAAACACAATTTAAAAAAATTAATTTCTGACTTTTTGGTAACTCTAATTAGCTTTCTATTTGCCACCAGAATTTCAAAACAAAAATTTTATGAGATAACCTCAAACATAGGCCAACTAGAAACTCATATCAATTTTTATCATAATATAGATTGTTTCTTCTGAGTAACACAAATGCCTATTTAAAACCATCAAAAATTACATACATATTAACAAATTAAATTTTCAAGAATGTCCTATAGTATAGGAACTTCAAAATGTTTTACAGCAATGAAGAATGCTGTTACAATGATATTTACTAGTAAAAGAAAGTATTTTCAATGTACAATGGGTTCAATCCATGGCAGTTAAAAAAAAAAAAAAAGGAAAGATAACATCTTGTTATAATTAAGAAGTTCAGCACGCTCATCATGCTGGAAAATTTCCATAAACAAAACCTGACAGTGAGGGACTAGAGCAATCGCTCAGCAGTTGGGAGCGCTTGCCTGGCATGCACAAGAACCTGGTGTGGAACCCCAGCACCACATACACAACTCTATGTGGGAGAAACAAAGGCCAGGTGAAAAACTAAATAAAACTGATTCTCTCTTTCTCCCTCCCTCCCTCCCTCTTTATAAAACAAACAAATAAGCAAAAAAAAAACCTGACAGTGGGGCTGGAGTTGTGGCTCAGCAGTTATGACGCTTGCCTGGCATGCACAAGGATGCAGTTTCGAACCCCAACACCATGTATACAACAATGTGTCAGAGCAACAAAAGCCACATGAAAAATGAAATAAAATTGATTCTCTCTCACTGCCCCTTTCAAAAAGAAAAAAAACAACAGTGACACTTTTACATTAATTGCTTGAAAGAAAACATCCTATTAGTGATATTCACTAATGGGAACAGAGACAAAAGACAAGTCTAAAAACAACTGAAGCAACCAGGGGACAGATGAAGAAAGTTTCAAGACTAGTAGCAGTAGCGATAGAAGTTATTAATTATTGAAAAAAAGCCAAGAATGTATTCCATAAACTATGATGGCAAAAGCACGTTTATACTCCACAGAACCTAAGAGAGAATCGGATACTAGTAAGGCAATGGAGCACACTTGTAATCCCAGCTACTAAGGAGGCTAAGGTTGGAGGATCACAAATTCAAGGCCAGCTAGATCAAGTCTGTGAGACCCTGTCTCAAAATAAAAATAAAGAGGACTGGAGATGGAGCTCAACCATGAAGCACAAGCTTAGCAAATGAAAGACCCATGTTTCAATTCCTAGAATAGAATGAAAAAAAAAAAAAAAAAAAAAAGGAAGGAAGCAAGAAACATCAGATATTTCCAAAGACATAAAGCACAGTGGGGCAAAAAAAGAGCAAATTTGGTATTAGATCCCTGGGACTCCATCTAAGGAATAATGAAATGTATCTGTACTTCTATGACTTTATCTCTGCTTCTCCCACCCTGTTTTGCCCCAGACCTATTGTCCACAGGCTTACTGGTATCTTGAACTTTTTTTTCCTACTCAAATATCTCCAGTGAGGGCACTGGTTCTGGAGTAAGTGATAATCTTACCTTGGACAAGTTACTTAAACTTTATGCACTTCAATTTTCTGTATACACATAATAGAAATAATATTCATGTAAAGATTTCATGATGCAGTTGAAAAAAATAAGAGAAAATATATGTAATGCATATAATATAGCAAAGAAAGTGGTCACAAAAATAATT
Organism: Aplodontia rufa; assembly: GCA_004027875.1. Taxonomy (NCBI): domain Eukaryota; kingdom Metazoa; phylum Chordata; class Mammalia; order Rodentia; family Aplodontiidae; genus Aplodontia; species Aplodontia rufa. Next base: position 3,374 of record PVKS010040625.1, read on the forward strand.
AAATCTATTACTAATCAAAGCCCTGTTTGTTGGTACCACCTGTACCCAAACATCCCTCACCTGGGCTTCAACAGACATTGTTGGAAAAGGTTTTTATACTGAATGATACTGTGTAGAAAATTGCATTGCAATTCATCAAGGGGAAACAACCATTATAAGAAATCATAAGGCTATTTATTATATATTTACTTTGTACGCAATATAATTTTTGAGAGATTTTTAATAAAAAAATGTGCCAGAGGAAAAAAAAATAAATACTGAATGATACTCTTATCAAGGACAGAGGAGAAAATGAAACATCACTAATAGAAGGGTACCACCCACTGGCAGTATTACCATCATACTATCATCAGCTTTCATCTACTTTACCTCACAATCCAGAGATACAAAACTACTTCTAATTCTTGAGAAAGACTGGTAATGAAAGATTGAGAAATTTTCTTTAAATCATTTGTGTAAACAAAACTCCACCATTGTGTGAAGTTTTTAATCTCTTTTCACAAGATCTATATTTAAAAGAGAGTGGGCGGAAACTAAGATGGAACCTTTGGTTCACCATCTGCTTTTCCTTTTTATAAGTAATAAATACACTTGGAAAACCTCAAGAGAGTTTTGTGCTTACTTTAGCAAACAGAACATGAGAAAAGAAAATCTGTGTGAGTGCACTGTTCCTACAAGTTAGGGAAAAAAGCAAAATGAAGAAGCAAGAAGAGGTACCTGTCTAAACAGAGAAAGAGAGAGGAAGAAATTGAGACAGAGAGAGAAAATAAAATAAAGGAGAATAGAAAACGAGAAGCATGGCAAAAACTCATTGCTGGCAAAGACTCACATTAATGGAGAATCACTTTGTGGGTGATACTGAGACAGAAAAAATGTTCCCTTTGAACTTCACATTTTCTGTTAATGGCTTTTTGGTCATTTTGCTACTGTGTTGCTCGTCTTTTTCTAATTTATTTTTATTCATTTATTTTTTGGTACCATGGAATGAACCCAGGACACTTAAGCACTGAGCAGGATCACAAATTCAAGGCCAGCTAGAGCAACTTGGTGAGACCCTATTTTTTTTTCACATGATTTTCACTGCTCTAACACTTAGTTGTGTACATGGGTGCTGGGGTTTGAACCCGTGTACTCATGCATGCTGGGCAAGTACCGTACCACCGAGCCACCTCTCCAGACACTCTCTCTTTTTTTTTTTCTTTTTTTAAAGAGGGACAGTGAGTGAGTGAGAGAGACAGGGACAGTGAGTGAGTGAGAGAGAGAGAGAATGCATGCGAAGGAATCAATTTTATTTAATTTTCACATGCCTTTCATTGCTCAGCGGTTATGGCACTTGGTTGGCATTCACAAGGACACAGGTTCAAATCCCAGAACTACATACACAACAAAGTGTTGAAGCAACGAAAGCCACATGAAAGAAACTAAATAAAATTGATTCTCTCTCACTGTCCCTCTCTCTTTAGAAAATAAATTATTATTTCATATAACATCTCCACCCCCTCCTTTTGGTACTAGGGATTGAACCCAGGGACTCACTGAGCTATATCTCCAACTTTTGTTAAATTTTGAGACAGGGTCTTACTAAATTGCCCAACCTGGCCTCAAACTTGCAATCCTCCTTCCTTAGCCTACCAAGTAGCTGGGATTACAGGACTGTGCCACCACCCCATTTAATTTTAAACCCCTTCTGACTTGTTGATTTTTATAAACACACCTAATAGGTCACAGCCTTTAAACATCCCCATAAATGATATTTTACAATGAAAACAAAAGATTCTTTCAAATTGTAAAAAAAAAAAATCAAATACAAAAATGTAGTCTAAGACATTAATTTGGGTAAATTTACCTGGTTAAAGAAATTTGAGCCTTCATTAAATTTAATGAATAGATTTTCTTCTTTCTTGATTTGTTGGATTATTATAGATCAATTATTTAATAGATATACAAATGATAATAATCTATTCTCTTTTCTCTCTAATAGTACTAAACCAATAACTTTTTTTTTTTCTTTTATGGTAGTGGGGATTCAAGCTAGGAGCACTCTACTACTGATTTACATCCTCATCCCTTTTATTTTTTATTTTGAGACAGGGTTTTGCTAAATTGCCCAGGCTGGCCTTGAATTTTTGGTATTCCTGCCTCAGCCCCTGAGTAGCTGGGATTACAGGAATGTACCATATACTTAGCAAGACAATATTTTAAACTCGGTACTTACCCTAATTTGATGATTTTAACTGCCATTTCTCATCCAGAACCAATCCACATCCTCTTAATCACTCAAATCCTCCCAATTTGTTCAGTCTGTTGATTTTCTCCTTTCTCAAAGGAGTGGATCAACAATTTCCCTTAAAATTCTAACTCTATTTACCTTCTATGAGTCAACCCTTGGAAAGCCCACACCCTGATAACACTGACCACACATTCTTTCAGCTCCTCCATTTCCAGGTACAAGAGAACTACTGGAGAAAAAACAAAACCAAACAAAAAAAACAAAATTGACAAAGTTTTTAAAGCCTACCTAAAGTGGGCATGTTGGTGCATGCCTATAATCCCAGTCACTCAGGAGGTTGAGGCAGGAGGACTTCAAGTTTAAAATCAGCCGCAGCTAAATTTAGCAAGGCCCTAAGCAATTTAGCCAGACTTTGTCTCAAAATAAAACATAAGCGCCCCTGGGTTTAATACCCAATACAAAAAAGAAAACAAGCAAAAAAAAAGAAGAAAGAAAAAGACAAAGGAGAAGGGGTAGGGGTAGGGTAGGAGGAGGAGGAGGAGAGGGAAGAGAGTGAAGAAAGAGGGGACGAAGAGGAGGAAGAAAAAAGGCTACCTAGACACAGCTACAGCTAAAAATTGGCAGTCTTTTCAGTTTGTGCCTAAAATTCCTAGGTATACTCTCCACTGAGATTAGAATTTCTCTAAAATGCAAAGTACTTTTCTCATAAAAATCTACCCCCTCTATTCATTATGACCTTGTCTGTACCATCCTTGTCCCATTCCTTCAGGAACACTAAAATTGGTGTTCCTTTCCTCTGAAGAGAACTGTACCACCTATTCTAAAGATCCATATTTCCTGATTTCAGTGACCTTGCCCCACACCTGTTGTTTTGGCAAAATCTTTCCTATTCCATCTGTTCTATGATTCTGTTGCATTTGACAATGATAACTAATCACTTGTCTATTACATTTTCTCTCCCTGACTACTATCATGAATGACACTGTCCTATTTCTGCTTTTTATTCCACATTTCAAATTGTACATATGCTGATTTTTTGTTCTGTCACTCCTACCATCCCTCTTAAATCTTTTTTTTAAGAGAGGGAGACAGAGAGAGAGAAAGTCAGTTTTTATTTAGTTTTTCCTCTGCTTTCTTTTTTTCTGACACTTGGTTGTATATTTGGTGCTGGGGTTTGAACCCGGGTCCTCACGCCAGCCAAACACTCTACTGTTGAGCCACCTCTCCAGCCCCGCCACTCTTTCATCTTTATTCCTGTTTTCTCTTCACCTGTTGGAGAATGGGGTTAAGGGGGGAATGGGAAAATAGAGGCAAGGAAGGAAGAATGTTTCTGTTGGCAATTTGTAATTCTTCACATATTTGAGACAGAAAACTGTTGAGAACTATACTTATCACTTTTAATGGAAAATTCATTTATTCTCATAGATATCCTTCTTATATCTATGCAATCATCCCCAAATTCAATCTCTATAATTTTGACCTCCTTCCTGAGACCCCAGCCATGCTTCTGGAGGCAGAATATTTTTATGCCCCACTATCAGACATTTCCAACTTGACACAAGCAAACTTTGGCATCAACTTTCCCTTCTAAAATGATTCCATTTACACCTTTGCTATCTTCTGAAAGACTCAACCAATATGTTTATCCAGATTTGAAAAAAATGGTGTCATTTCCTTGTTTTTTCTTTTGTTGTTGTTGTTGCTGTTTTATTTTTGAAGTACTGGGGAACTCAGGGGCTCATACATGTTGGCAAGTGTTCAGTCACTGAGTTACATCCCAGGCCTTCTTTAAAATTTTATTATTGAAACAGAGTCTCACTAAATTGCTTAGGCTGGCCTTGAACTTGGGATCCTACTGCCTCAGCTTCCTGAGTAGTTAGGATTACTGGCATATGCCATGGCAAATGGCTGGCTGCCTTCATTTCTTATACCCTTTTAGTGATGAATTTATCATTAGGATTACTTTACCTTAATCAAAAAGAAAAGGCAAAGAATTACTTATAAAAAAAAGAAAGAAAGAAAGAAAGAAAGAAAAGCTACCCTTAGGCTAGGGATGTAGCTCAGAAATAGAGTACTTGCCTAGCAAGTGACAAGCCCTGGGCCAGCACAGCCAAAAACAAAACAAAACAAAAACAAACAAACAAACAAAAAAGGAGGGGGGCTGGGCAGTGGCTTGGTGGTTAGGGCAGTTAGGGTGCTTACCCGGCATGCGCAAGTATGCGAGTTTGAACCCCAGCACCAGGACCACTTACACAATGAAGTCTCCGAGCAACAAAAGCCACGTGAAAAAATAAATACAACTGATTCTTTCTCATTGCCCCTCTCTTAAAAAAAAAACAAAACTATTCTTATTAATTTTTTCTATTACATTCACTACAATCTGATATCTATCCTAATTTCAAATTGAAAGACCACTTTTGAGGTTGAGGACATAGCTTAGTGATAGAGCTTCTGCTTTAGCATGTGAAAAGCCCTGTTCAAATGTTAGTGCCAAAATGGAAAAATAAATAAGCAGGGCTGGGGATGTAGTTCAATGGTAGAGGACATGCTTAGCATGTACAAGCCTTGATTCCTTCCCCAGCACTGAAAAAAAAAAATGTTTGTGTGTGTGCATGCACATACATACGTATATATATGACCACTTTGATCATTTTATTTCTCTATTCAACAACTATTCAGCTCTATTATCAGCTATACATAAAATCTAAACAGTCCTAGTGATGAGTCCTCTAAAATTTGACAACTACTTTCACATACTATTTACTATTTTCTCTATTCTGGCATTCTCCAGCTTTTTGTTCTCAGAGTACTTTACATTATTAAAAATTACTGAGAATCCCAAAGAACTTTTGTCTATGTAGGTTATATCTATCAATATTTATCATATTCGAAATAAAATGGAAAAATTTTTTTTGCAGTACTGGTGATTGAACCCAGGGGTACTTCACCACTGAGCTATATCTCCAACCTTCATTTTTTATTTTGAGACAGGATCTCACTAAGTTGCCAAACCTAGCCTTGAACTTGTAATCCTTCTGCCTCAGCCTCTGGAGTCACTGGGATTATAGATGTGTGCCATCACACCTGGAAAAATTGAGAAAAATTTAAAACACAAGACTATATAGATGGGGTCTGGAGTGGTGGCTTGTTGGTTACAGCACTTGCCTGGCATGTGCTAGTACACAGGTTCAAACCCTAGCACCAAGTACACAACAAAATGTTGGAGCAATGAAAGCCACATGAAAAACTAAATAAAATTGATTCTCTTTCTTTTACTGTCCCTCTCACTTAAAAAAAAAAAAATATATATATATATAGATGGGGGCTGGAGCAGTGATGGCATTTGCCTGGCATGTGGGAGGACACGGTTTCAAACGCCAACATCACATATACAACAAAGCGTCAGAGTAACGAAAGCCACATGAGAAAAGTAATTAAATAAAATTGATTCTCTCTTTTTCTCTCTCTCTTTTTAAAGAGATAGGGACAGTGAGGGGGAGAGAGAGAGAGAGAGAGAATGAATCAATTGTATTTGGCTTTTCATGTGGCTTTTGTTGCTCTGACTTTGTTGTATACATGGTGCTAGGGTTTGAACCAACGTCCTTGAGCATGCCAGGCAAGTGCCATAACCGCCAAGACACTACTCCACCCCTCTCTCTTAAAAAAAAAATGTATATATATATACACTCATACACAATTTTATTAACTGTCAGGGCAATTCATCACTCATCACGTAGCCCAGAAAATTTCATTAACACTTCAAAGAGTCAAATGACATCTCAGCATTACTAAGAATATAGTTTTGACCTTTAGAATTGCAGGCGTACTTTGAGATTACTGCTTTACATTCCTTCTCTTATCTATCTCCCTATCAGTCATTAATGATTACTGATGACTGATTTTTGTGCGTGTAGAGTAGATGCAGAAGAAAAGACTGAGAATCACAAATTTAAAAAATAATCTTTAGCTGGGCACAGTGGTGTATGCCTGTAATCCTGGCAACTCAGGAGGTTGAGGCTCAGGAGTTCAAAGCCAGGCTCAGCAATTTAGGGAGGCCCTGAGTAACTAACCTAGTGAGGCCCTAAGTAACTAACTTAGACTCTGTCTCTAAATAAAAAATAAAAAAGGCTGGGGGTGTTGCTCAGTGGTTAAGCATGCCTGAGTTCAACACTGTTACTAAAAAAAGGGCGGGGGGGGGGGCTGGAGCAGTGGCTCAGTAGTTTCGGTGCTTGCCTGGCAAGCACGAGGACCCAGGTTCAAATCCCAGCACCATGTACACAACTAAGTGTTGGAGCAACTAAGGCCATGTGAAAAACTAAATAAAGTTGTTTCTCTCTTTCTCTTTCTCACTGTCCCTCTCTCTTAAAAAAAAAAAAAACACACAACAAAAAACTTCAAAATCATTTGAATGCCTGATCATTCACAATCTAACAAGATCTATTATTTCCTGCTATTCCTATTTCCTTTCCCTCCTCCACTGCCCTTCAGCCAAGGTTGGAGGTCCCAAACAAAACAAACCCTTTTCTGCTTCAGCATCTTTGAATATACCCTTTGCCTAGAAGGCCTTCTCTCATTCATCTTGCAGACCTGGTTCACAGGTTCTCTTCTACGAATGGTTTCCCTTGACACATCTCATCCCCAATTACCCTTTTTTCTGCATTTTTTAGTACGTTATAGTTTCACATTACTCTGCAATCATTGTTTATATGTCTGCCTCCTCACTATACAGTGAGTTGCATGAAGACAATTTGCTTTATACTACTCTTCTTTGCATCTCTACAGTATCTTACACAGGGTGGTAATCCAAAGATGTGATCATGCACATAAATTTGTCTTTCAGAGTCATTTCAATGTTCACCTATCCCCAAGTACTCCAGGCCACACAGTACTTGCTCCTTCCTCTGAAATTCTGCAGTACTATAAGGAAACTAAAAAGAGAAAAGCCGAAATAGTTATTCCTTCCTACAAAAGAGAATGGTTCACAGAATCAAGTTTAATTCCCTGGTCAAAGGCCTCCATCAGGGGGCTGGAGCGCTTGCCTGGCATGTACGAGGACCCAGGTTCGAACCCCAGCAGCACATACACAACTATGTGTTGGAGAAACAAAGGCCAGATGAGAAAATAAATAAAATTGGTTCTCTCATTCTTTCACTCCCCCTGCCTCTTTAAACAAAAACAAAAACAAAAAAAGCTTTGTTCCAGATCTATTAATCCCATGAACCTATCTGGAACTATACCAAACCAAAGGAAAATTTTCCATTTGGATATCTAATGTATTCCCATTTGTTCTGTATAAAGTAGTATTTACTATTCTTTAATAATTTCAAGTAAATCAAAACAGCAATCCCAAATATCTTGACAACTCTTCTAGAGCAGATACTGGCTGGACGCCAGGGCACATGCCTGTAATCCAGTGACTTGGGAGGCTGAAGCCAGGAGGATTGTAAATTGAAGATCAGCTTCAGCAACTCAGTGAAACCCTGTCTCAAAGTGAAGAAAAAAAAATGTGTTGGGAGGGGCTGAGGGACCTAGGGAACATAGCTCTGTGGTGGAGTGCCTCTGGGTTCAATTACCAGAACCATTAAAAAAAAAAAAAAAAAAAAAGACAAAAAAGGAAAAGAAAAAAAAAAGCAGGCATTGCCTTTATTCAAAACATCTAAGTGCCATTATGCACCAGATAATGGCAAGATTTCCAATCTTATTTCTTTTCTATCAACCTTGCAAGCAATTATCTCCTTTACTTGATTTTTCCTAGAGATTTATTTTTATTTTTATTTTTTATTTTTTTTTGGTGCTGGGGATTTAACCTAGGGCCTTGCACATGCCAGGTAAGCGCTCTGCCCCTGAGCCACATCCCCAGTCTGAGTACATTTGATTTATAGATATAATTCCCACTTCAAAAATAAAATAGATGGTGTGAGATGCAATTTCTCAGCACCTAGAAACTGCTAGCTTAAATAAGATACTTGATTCTGAGCAATATACTTACTTACCCTTTCCTTTTTTGCTCCATTACCTTAAATGTGTATTTTCTTATTTTAGTTGTTAATGGTTTTAGCTCCCTCAATACATTCTGATGTGTGACTAACTGGCAATAATGCCAAACCTTTTAAGTAGAGCCAAAGAAATAAGGCAAGTAAAAATCATGAATAAAATGAAGTCTCTTGGAAAACAAAGAAATTATGGTAATTACGTCTCAGACCAACACTTTTTTCTTAAGTGGAATTTCTAGAAAAGGGCCACATCTTCCTTATTATCATTCCCTTAAGTATCCAAATGGGGCAAGCATTAGTTGGAAAATAGACTAAACATAACCATCAAAACTTATTCCATGATGCCATGGATTGATGGGAAATTCACCTTCTCCAATTCTTCACTCTTTTGCGTACGTTAGAAAATCAGTACAATGTCACAATATAGGAAAACACAGGTTAAAAATAACCTTAGATTTAGGATGGTTTAAGTCCTTGCTTTGTTTGTAAGTACAGTATATCAACCACAACATTCAACTGAATGTTGAACTCTATTTAAACACTACTAAACAGATCTGAGGTTAAGTGTAATTCTTCCTGAGATGTATATGCATTTTTTCAACATGGGATTCCCAGAATGAATTTCACCTAAGAAAAGGAGGAAGCCATCAGCTGACAAGCAGTAGCTTCCTCTCCCTGTTTTGCCCCTCCCCAGAAGCGGTAGGAAGTAGAAGGCTGCAGTATGTACCTTCCAGGCCAGAAGCAAAACATTGAGGATGGCCAGCAATGGGCAGGGTCCATTCTCATTCTGGGTGATGATGGGTGTGTTCTCTTCCTTCCACTGGATCCACTTGATGTGATACACAGATTGTCCCGGGAAGCGTTCCTTCGAGGCTGCCAACACCTGAGCGGTGTCCTCCTCCTCCTCTCTGCACAGAGGGGCAGCCCCGGGCAACACAGCCGCGCCCTCCTCCTCCTCGGGGACCCTGTTCTCAGTTCCCTCCTCACTATTGAACTCCGAGCTACTGGGGAAAGAATGCAGGTTAGAGAACGACTCTAGGGAGTCCAGGCTCGGAGATTCCCCAGGAGGGCTCGGGTCGCTGCAACTGCTGCTGAGGCCGCCAGCGCTGCAGGGCTCCTCGGAGCCAGCGGCCGCCAGCTCAGCTCGGCAGGTGCTGGAAGGATCCGGGCGGGTTCCCGAGTCTCCGGCCGGACCCAACCCACGGCCCGCTCCGGGCTCAGCTGTCTCGGGGGAGGCGGTCACCTTGTGCTGCCCTTTCAGAGGCGTCTTGGCGGCAGGAGGACTCTCCAAAACGCTCTCCTTCAAGTCTAAGCCCGGGTAGGAGCTGCAGGGCCCGGGCGTCTGAGGAGAGCCTGCGGGAGAAGCCGAGTCTGGAGGACTCCTGGCAGCCGCCGTCCCCTGCCCATTCACGCCGCTGTTCTCCGCGGTCCATTCTCCAGGACCATCCCCAGCAGCAAGCCTGGTCTCCTGTAGTCCTTCCGGCGGAGAACTTGTTCCTGGCACTGGTCTGGCTGCCACCCCGTGTTCTAGCGGCAGCAGGCTCTCGGGGCCGCTCTCCATACCCGGCCGCCCGCCCCTCGCTCTACAGAGACCGCGGCCGGCTCTCCTCTGCCAGCGCCTCCGACGCCATGACAGCGGTACTGGCAGTTACAGCGCCCCAGCACGGCCCCGGCCAGGCACGTCACCGGGGAGGGCACTGGGAGCGCGCGCGCGCACGCACGGCCGCGCCCTCTGCCCGCTCGGGGCGTGCCTCCGCTGTACTGCGCGCTGCCCGGCGAGGCTGACGACCTAGTAGCGGCCCACGCGGCCCCGCCCCTCCCGCGCGGCCCCCGGGGCTTGCGCTCTGAAGGCTGGGAGTGGCGGGCGTGGCCGGGAGGCGTGGCCAGGGCGCGCCCCCGCGTCCTCAGCTCCAGTAGGAAAACATCCTCTCACTCTGTGGCCGGAAGTTGAACTCTGGGGCAGCCCCACCGCCGCGCCGCGGCTTTAAAGACGCCCCGGGGGCGACTGAAAGCTTGGCTGTGACCCTTCTGAGCGGGGTCGTGTGCGGCCCACAAGGTTGAGCTGGGCGTGGGGGAGGTTGGAGGTGGTCGTAGTATTTGGAGAAGAGGTCGCCCTTGATGGGCTCGGGAGCCTTGTTGCCCCAGCTTGTAGTACGGAAAATTCACAGCATTTCTTAGAGAAAGCTGATTTTAAAGGCGGGAATCTACTCGAGGTGTGTGGATTACTGCACTACACACATTTCATTCTCCCTGTTCTGGCTGAGAATCGCTGCGTTTCCCACCGGCTACTGGTGCGACGTTCGCCCTACAGGAGGCGTCAGTGCGGTTGTGGATTTTGGCCTGCGCAGCAAAAGAAAGTGGGTAATTTGGGCCAATGATAATAAATCTGCTTGCGTTCGAATTAGCCAAGTCTGCGGTTTTGGTTTTGGCTGCACTCTGCATGGAGTGGGAAGCGCCTGCTCCTGAAAAAGCTGACATTTTCTAATAAGAAGTGACTCCCGTTAGGGCCATGCAGTTTCAAAGAGGACAGAGTAGTATGGAAATTTTGTTGGTAACAAGGTGGATGTGAGTACTGTTGTGACCCCATCTAGAAAAGCACCATCTCCCTGCCCCTACTCTGCCTATGGAGACACAAAAATTAACAACGTAGATCTTCCTACACTATCTGATATATTGATTCAGGATCCTGCCTGTAATCCTAGCTTTTCAGGAGGCTGAGGCAGGGGAATCACAAGTTCGATGACTGCCGCCAGCTTAGTAAACTGTCTCGAATTTGAAAGGGTTAGGGATGTGTGTAGTTCAGTGGCTAGAGGACCTTCCTTAGCATACCTGTGGTCCTGTTTAATCCTCAGAAACACCAAAAACCAAACAACAACAACAAAAAACCCTGATACAGAAAAGAATGTGATATTTTTGTATCTCTACTGGCTAGAGAAGGTAGACAATAATATAAACTATTGTTTTAGTCCTTCTTTAGGATATTTTAGTACCAAGTATGTTGGTGGACACTGTGTTTGGCTTGGGAATGTCACTTTGGATAGCAGGAGTTAATCTTCATGGGAATTGTTGTCTGGTTTCACTTTTCTTCCTTTCTGTGTGTGTGTGTGTGTGTGTGTGTGTGAGAGAGAGAGAGAGAGAGAGAGGGAGAAAGAGAGAAAGAGATGTTTTAAATGTTGGGAATCAAACCCAGAGCCTCACACATGCTAGGCAAGAGCTCTACAACTAAGCTACAACATCAGTGGCTTTTTTCTTATTGCTTTATACTTACTTGCTAAGTATGGTTTCCAAAGACGACAGACGATGGAGCCTCTTCCCCTTTTAATATTGACGTGTTATCTACCCAACTCTTGGAAAACAGAAAAATAAGAAAAGATAATATAAAGCTGCTTCTTCAGAATGTTGATTTAGGAATCTTGTGTGCCTTTGGTCTTCATGTTGATCCATAAGCAATAATTTGTGTTGTTAAATTTGAATTTTTTTCCGAGAAAGAATTGCAGATGTTAACAGATTAGGAAATATGCCAAGGTAAAAAAAAAAAAAGAGAGAGAGAAAGAAAAACAAATATGCTAAGGCTCTGGGTTTGTTCCCCAGTATCACCACCCCCAGTGTTGCTGGATTAAGCACTTTACAGTAGTTAAAGCCTGGAAGTAATTGAAAATAATACAGATTTAAGAAAATTCAGAATTTAATATGGTTCCTCAAATATAAGAAGATCTATCTGTGAAGGTGTGTTATATGAACAAGTAGAATGAATGATGAATCTTATGTAGACCATTGAATCACAGACATAGATCCTATAATCACAGGATATACTTCTCAAATAATGGCACCGCACCATTTTTCAAAAACCCTGCTTAAGGGGCTGGAGCAGTGGCGCAGTGGTTACGGCACTTGCCTGGCATGTGCAAGGATGCTGGTTCAAACCCCAGCTCCACATGCACAACTAGTACAATGAAAGTCACATGAAAAACTAAATAAATCTGATTTCTCTCTCTCTCTCTCTCTCTCTCTCTCCCTCCCCCTCTCCCTCTCCCTCTTTTTTATTATAGGCACATCCCTATAATCCCAGCAATTTGGGAACTGAGAGGCCGGAGGATCGCAAGTTCAAGGCCAACCTCGTCGATTTAATGAGACCCTGTCTCAAAGTAAAAATAAAAAGGACTGGGGATGTAGCGCAGGGGTAAAGCACCCCTCTCAGTGCAATACCCAGTATTAAACAAACAAAAAACCCCACTTGCATATAACTGTACTTGCTCTGGTGTTGGCATATGTTTCAAATGCTCATATTCATAATTTTAAATTTTATTTACAACAAAAAGAAGCAGAACCAATTTTTCTTTTCAATATTGTGAGCAATCACATAAGTCAATATGAAGAATGATGAGTATATATATAATTTGAGTTCATGAAAACATACGTATTGGGCTGGGGGTATAACTCAGTGGTAGAGGCATGCTGGAGGCCCTAGGTTCAATCCCTAGCACCACAAAATTAATTTCAAAAATAAAAAGAAATGAACTTAGTTTATTTTTTTAATGGAGATAGCAAATGACATCTAAGGAGAGTACCAGAAGATAATAAACTTATTAATGTCTTAGTTTTACTTTATATCTACTTTAAACTAATCTTTGAAGTAAGATAAACCATTTTTAAGTCAAAATGTTACTATCTAAATTTTTAATTATTATTATTTGTAATGCTTGGGATTGAACCCAAAGGTGCTCCACCACTGAGCTATTTACCCAGCCTCCTAATGTTTCTTTTTAAATTTAAAGACAGGGTCTTCCTAAATTGTCCAGGCTGGCCTTGAATTTGTAGTCCTCCTTCCTAAGCCTCCGCCTCCCAAGTAGCTGGGAATATAGGTATGTGCCACCATATCTAGGTTTTAGTATTATTTTTTTTAAATTACAGATGTAATAGTCTTCCTTCCATCCTTC